>JARHVA010000628.1:2660000-2677500 GCA_037957365.1 Torreya grandis
ATACCCATTATTATCATCAACAAAGTCCAAAAATGCATTGTTTCAAATTTTAACATGTACCTCACATATGGTGAGTTATTTTAATCAAATGGAATGTGTGCCATACCCATTTGATAAGATTCCCTAGACATGGATACAAAAAGAATTTCCAATATGTGTGTGTGTGTGTGTGTGTGTTCTTTTTATAGTTTAGTATTATATTTACATATTAGATTAGAGATAAAGGGATTAGAATTAAGTTTTAATTTCATTAATTTTAATTAAGTTAATTTTTTAATACAAAAATAATTAATATAATTAGATTATTTTAATAATATATAAAAGAGGTCACATGCAAGGCTTATAAATGAATTTTATTTAACATAAAATGTGTTTACAGTCACAAGGATCTGAGAATGAAAATTTACATTCATATCTAACATAAAGTTGACATATGGATTTATTACCAAACATAGTACTATGATCGAGTCATAGTTTACACTATAAAATATTGAATACATTCACAAAGTATGTTTATGACTATGTTCACCTAGGTTTGAACTTCAAAATTATGTCTCAGATTCTTCTTCCTTCATTAAGATCACTAAAAAAACTAAAATTATTCTTCTTTATCTAATTGGAGAGTAATATTTGAAAATTTTTAGGGAAAAAGGATGTTTTTATACTTGTGGTAAACAAAATAATTTCTTCATATTTTTTAGGCACATAAATGACAAAAATATATAAAATAATAGCTAAATTGTTATGATAATTCAAACGTGCAACTAGTGACTTACAATATCTCTAGCATTAACTCAACTGTCTTCAATGAATGCTTTATACTTTTGTAGAATTTTTATAAATTATTAATACATTTCACTTGAATAATGAACTATCTAGATTTCATATCATGTTTTAATGAACTTGTAGAGACCAATATTTGGCAAAACCCTTGTTTTAAAATGTATTTTATCGACTTTGGTTATATGGGTCTTATCTAGGAATCAAGTTCTTAATGGTGCATGTATTTTCATTTTTTACCCTTTTAATTTTTGTTTTCTCTGACTTTGTGGTCCACTTTTTCGATCTAGGTTTCTTGAGTCATACATTAAAAATAACGGCCTGTATCAAAGTGGGGCATAATTAAGGATCTACTAGATAGGATTGAATGCACAAAGAAAACTTGTATAGATTAGGGGACTCAGAAAGAACAACTCAACAGAAAGAAGTTTGTCTCCACAATCAGAAATTGTATTAATAGAATTAACCAAAAATTAAATAGGAAGGTTCATTATATAGGTGGAATATAAATATGTCTCAACATCATCATGCATGTTGGATTATTATCTCCAATGACATTTATTAAGCCTAAGGAAGATGGATAAAATGTGTAGGTAAAATGATTTAGTATTAAAAATCCTACACTAATGCCCCTTAATCATAACTTAAGTGGGTTGAAGAATTGGGTACCAGCACAAAGGCCCAATGGGGTGCCATGTACAATAAAATTCATTGTATAATAAGAGATGGAATTCCCCTAAATGTAGAGAAACAAAAGGAAAGAACTAGAATCCCCCCATAATATGAACAATGTCGATGATTTAATCGTCTACTTGAATATTGGTAAAGGTCCATCAACATCAAACAACATTTATTCCCTTTATAATAGGAATGAAAAAAGAAGTGTAACAAAAAAATATTGATTCTATAATGGAACATGAAGGTGTCAGTACAAAAAAAAACTTAATGTGATCTAGAAATGAATTGTGGCATAGGATTGGAAAGATCATGCATAAGGGATGAATGTATGCCACTGAAGTGAATCTCTCATAAAGAGGACAAGGAGGATTCATTAAAAGAATGTCCATGTGAAATGTAGAGAGTAGCTAAACAACTCTAAAAATTAAAGATTGGTTTATAGCTGAAGCATTTAGATCTATAATATTAATATCTACATTAACATATGAGTGGTTGAAGGTCTCAACAAATGTATTGTGATTGGAAATAGTACATTACTCCAAGGTGAAAGTATGTGTTGGCTTTAGAAGAGAAATAATCTACACATGAATAGATGTAGAATTTGCAATGGGATATTTAAGATCTAGAAAAATCTCATCATGTAGTGTTGGATTGATAAAAGGAAGAACACTTTCCATAAAAATGGTGTCATTAGAAGAAATTGAATTGGGAAGAGAGAGTACAATAGTCTCAAAAAATACAATATAAAGATGAGGAGGATGAGAGATATAAATGTCAATAGGAACTCCTAAAAGAGTTTGAAGAGTTCTCCAAATAGCGGAGGGACACTCTATGTGCTCCACATGGTGGTGTTTATCTCATAAAATGTGCATGAGTAAGAGACCATAAACATAGTCATAAGAGTTTTCCAAGTCATTGTATTAAATAGTGTTAGTGGGATTAGGAATCAATCCATAAAAAATTCAAATAAGGTCTCTATCCATAAGTAAGCATTCCATGTACATCCATAATGAAACATAATTATTATTTCCAAGAATAACCATTGGAGTATAATCAACTATATACATCTGATATCTCCCAATTGGATAAAAGTGAGTCATCTTGACCACAAGTATCCATTAAATCTTTATGTGATGGACATCGAACTCAACAAAAAATGCACCAAAGTGAGTAATCTATGCAATAGTCACCACATTCCCCACAATATTACATAGGTTGTCACTTTACAATTGTGTGCATATACAATAGGCACATTTAAGTGTATATATAATCAAAACACATACAAAAACAATGCAAGAATTAAAAATATAAAAAGAAATACAATCCACTTAAATATATAGATTTTCAGGAACGATAATATCACCAATGTGTAAATATGGAAAAAAACTCACACTTTTTTCTAAATGGCATTGAAAAGAAAAAACCGTTAGGATTATAGAATGCATATCAGTATTAATGAAATAAATATGGAAATAAAATGCAAAAAACACAACATAATAGAGACATAGATTTAATGTGGTTCACCCTATATGTGCTACATCCACACAGAAACAACTAGTTTTTCTCTTATTTAGTCCAACAAATGAAGGGGAAAACCTACAATACCTCAACTAAAATATCATCTTCACTTACACATAGTGTGTCACCTTGATTACAAATCCCTCATATTAAAGGAGGGTTATACATTAGGGGTAAAATTAACCAACATAATTTTTACCATTAGATTTATGACATAATAGTGAATGGTCTAAATTTGCTATGAAATTATAATATTTTATACTGCATTTTTCACCACTCCCCTCAACCCCTATGGAAACATTAGTATGATGGGTGTTGTTCTTCCCCAAACCCCCTATTGAGAACTAAGATTTATAATAAGATCAGGGTCCACCATCCAATAGTATCAGCTTGAATGTTATGCACATTTTAATGTTTCTTGCTTGTAAAAAATGATGATCTCCACTTTGCATAAATTGAAAAGTTTTTAGTGTGCAAGAGATAGTTGGACACATTTTAAAGGAAAAGTTAAGCCCCATTGGATTGGGCACAACCAATGGACTAATTTTTCATGTGACCAGGGTGATAAAGGCTAGGATGAGTACCATTCCCTTGATTTATTAAATTGATGGGGATGTGATGTCACCCCTAAATTTGCTCCACTTTTGAAATGAATAGTGCCATCCTTTACTATCTTAAATTTGATGACCATTTGTATGTTAGATAAGATTAAGAGCACAAAATACATGTTAATATATTTATGGGTTAGTTAGATGATTATTTTTAGGCATGATATCATTGACTTGGTAGGTACATGGGTTTTGTTACTACATTCATGCATTCCCATCTAGCAGGGGTAGCCAATTGGAGATGTAATCATGTGTAAACATTGATCCCTATGTGTTCGTAGGTGGGAATATAAAACAAATAGAGATAAGAAAATAAGGATGTTGATTTGTGGATCTATAGAGATGCAGGTTCATGCATGGATAAAATTGTGCAATCACATTGGTTAGGGATGACTAACCAGGGATTTTATTTTATAGATGGGGAGGCTTAAGGTCATATTTTCCCAATGATGAAGGATGTGGTAGTAAGGGCATGATAGTTCCATCATGGAAGATGCACGAGCAAGGAAGAATAAGGAAATTTTTTTAAGTCTTTGAATTTTACAGAAGTCACTAAATTAGTAGAAAATGGTGAAAAACTAGCAAGGCAATCCTCAAATCTTGAAAAAATTTCATGGTTTCCACAAACACCAATAATGAACCAATTCATATTTCAAAAAACATAGAAAACCCCAAAAATGTTGTCTAGTTTAGGTACCAAAAATCACATAATCTTAGGGTTTTAACACATTATGAATATAATGATGTTATCTATTTTTCATTTTGAAACCCTAGGTGTTTAAATCTACATGAATTTTATATATGCCCCAGTAAACCCTTGAAAACCAAAATGAAGAAAACACTTGAACAAGCTATAAATCTATATCTCACAATAAGAATAGTGGTATTCAACTACCATTAAAGATATGATACCATTTTGTAGTGATACACACTTGAATATATACTACATAGGATCGAATTTACAAATAAAATATGTATGGAGTAGTGAAATTAGAAATAACAACTCAAGAGGAAGAAACTTATCTTAAAAAATAAAAGTTGCATTAAAAAAATTAGCAAAAAATTACATAGGAAGGTTCATTATATAGGTATAAAATAAACATGTCCTAACATCTTCATGCACGTGGGATTAGTTTTTATAATGAGGTTTATTAAACCTAAGCAAGATAATAAGACTATGTAGGTAAATTCACAAAGTGGGAAAAAGTTTACACTAACAATCTCTAAACCATTTAAACATTTATAGGCTTGTATTTTTACTTCACTCATGTCCTAGTTGATTTTACTATTAATATTTTGATTTAAATACATGTGCATGATTGTGAGGGTTTACTCATTCTCTATGTGTGCCAATATTATATGCGATATATCCATAAAATTAAAATTGTAGTTCCCATACAATAAACCAAATGAAGATCAAATACAAAATGGGAATCAATAAATGGAAATAACTAATATATCATAAGAAAACTCCACATAAATTGAGTAATATCTATATAGCCCAAAAGGATTTGAGGCCTATGTATTTATCCCTCCTAGATTAATATGTGAATATTGAAATTTTATCTATGAAAATAAATAGACTGATTAACTTGAATAATTTAAAATGAGTACCCCTGACCTACAGTAAAATAACTTTAGACTTGTATTATGACTATTATAATAATTAAAATTTTGAATTGGAATGTTTATTAAACTTTTTCTCAATGTACAGTGTAATTTCTTAGTGTTTTGTAGATTATGGATTGATAGGATTTGATGTGATTATATAAAAAAATATTTAAAATATTTTCGTTAAATGAAATTTATAAAAGCATGGTTTATTCAATACTAAAAACCTCAAATTTTAAATTTTAAAATTGGAGTAAGGTGTAAAATATCGTAATGTGACCCTATCGGCCTAGTTTGGTCCTATCCAAAAAGGATATAAACTATCAAGATTTGGTTGCTAGGAACTTCAAAGTAGAATAGGGATGCATGAATGGTTGTTATGCCCCTAACCTATCACATGTATGAGGATAATATTAGCTGACTTATGGCTTAGTTATTCCTCTTTGATGTTATATTACATTTACCAATTCTTTATTTTTATTAGTAGGTTGGCCTATGGAGTAACCATGGCCTAGATAGACTATATATAGGAGGTAGTGGGTAATTATTTATCATCATATCGTGCATTCTGCTCTTATTAAAGCTTGTAGAGGTTGCCCCCTCGAAGTGGCTAATCTATTATCATATATTTGGATATATTTCAATCATATTTGGATATAATTATGATATTATACTTAATTCATGAAGTAATTTCATTACAAGTGGTATCAGAGCTGCGATTTGGGCAATCTTGTGGGCGAAACACTAAATATTTAATTTTTTTGATATATAAAAAATGGTTTTGAATTTATCTGATATATTTTTAATGGAGATTATAAATAATCAAATTAAGCTTCCATTAAAATTTCAGCTCATTTGGATCTATTTTACAAAAGTTATCTCTATGTTATGGTTTTCCATAAAATTGCTCTATAGTACGCAATTCAAAGAATTTTTTTGAGTTATTTACATTTTTGGAAAGCTTAGAAAAATTTGGACATGGTATGTTCTTTGTGTATTTCTATTTTATGCTGAAATAATTAAAAACTCGCTTGGTCAAAGTTGGGTCAAAAGTGCCAATAAGGGTCGACATCATAAAACCCTTTCACGGCAGGTCCACAAACTCGGGGTCGAGGAAAAGGTGCTAAAACTCTAGGTAAAAATACTAACAAGGAAGAGATGGAGTTATAAGGGGGATGTACTAGACCCTTTGTATCAGGGTTTTCTAACATAAATCACAAAGTGAGCTAGCTTGACTATAGTGTGCAAGGCATTCAGAGTGGGGTGCAAGACATACAATTTAATATGCTAGCCATAAAAGATAGTTTGGGAGGTATAATGATGGATTTGAACATTAATCATTCAAATCATCAAGCTAACTCTATTGCACAAACCCACCAGGGTGGTTCTCCTAACTAGTCTACCTCAAATCTAACTCCATGGCCATAGAGGAACCTATTACCAAAGGTGGATATCCACAAATTTGATGGAAAAGATCAACTCAATTGGATCAACCAAATGGAGATTTTTTTTGACCTACATCACATTCCAGGTGGACAGAAGGTTACCATGGCATCCTTGTATCTTGAACCTGATTAATTCATTTGGTATCGATGGTTGTGTGCTCAAAAGAAAAAGATGAATCTCAATGTCACCTAGTCAATTTTTATAGAGGAGCTACAATTATACTATTGAAATAGTGTGACAGAGAATTACTTTAGCCAACTAGCAAAATTGTGACAAACTAGCTCCGTCAAAGATTATATTCACCATTTTCAGAACCTATCCTTACATGTGGAGATAATTTATGAAGCAAACTAGAATGACCTATTTTTGAGTGGACTCAAGGACCACATTCAACATGAGGTATGCATGTTTAATCCACTTAAGATTTCTAATTCTATTATCATGGGACGTAGAGCTAAGGAAAAATTCACAGCCAATAAGAAGCATCCATTCACTCACTTAAAATATCGTAGCATATTGTCACCAACATTTCCTCAACCTACTAGATTGACCCCTCAACAAATTGAACATAAGCGTGCAAAAGGATTATGTTTCAATTAGGACAACAAGTGGAGTAAAGGACATAGATGTGATGAAAAGAAGTTATTCTACATTGAGGGACCAAACAAAGATGAAGAAGCAAATGATGCCTCCAATGATGATGAGAAAGATATAGAGGAGGTACTTGAAGATGCCCAACCTACAATATCTTGTCATGCACTTGCAGGTATTAGCACTCCACAAACTCTTAAGGTGGTGGGTTTCCTCAAGAAACAGAAGGTGACAATGTTGATTGATTCATGGAGCACACATAACTTTATAAACCATAAGTTGGCCACTCGATTGAACTGTTTCATCTACCCACCACCATAATTTCAGGTCATGATTGTAGATGGTGGCACAAATAATTGTTTAGGAAAATGCCATAGTATTAAGATTACTATGGGTGCGTACAATCTCTACTCTCCTATGTTTTCTATTCCCATGGGTAACACAAACATTTTTTTGGGAGTCTAATGGCTCACAACCTTAGGTACCATTGAGATGAACTTCCAAGAACTATTCATGTGCTTTCATTCTAAAGGTAAGAAAAGTGAACTACATGGATTACATGCAAAATCTCCACAATTGATTAGTTCACATCAGATGACTAAGATGCTAAAAAGGGGGTAGAGAGAATTACTGCATGATTATGCTCCATAGAAGTTCAACACACACAAGTATCTACACATCTTGATCTATAGATAATTCTTGAGGACCACTCATATATTTTTGGGGCCATGCCAAAAGGACTACCACCAAAAAGAGAACATGATCATGCCATTCAACTAATTCTAGGTAGTCAACCACCAAATATCAGACCATATAGATATCCATACGTACAAAAGAGTGAAATTAAAAATTTGGTCCATGAGATGCTGAAGGCAGTGATCATCAAGCATAGCCAAAGTGCATATTCATCACCAGTGGTCATGGTACAGAAGAAGGATGACACATGGAGGATGTGCCCAGATTATAGGGAACTCAACAAGTACACCATCAAAGATAAATTTCCTATTCCAGTAATTGATGATTTACTTGATGAGTTGCATGGTGCTAATTGTTTCACAAAATTGGATCTTTGCTTGGGGTACCATCAAAATAGAATCAAGGATGAAGATATTCATAAAATTGCTTTTAGAACACATGAGGGCCATTATGAGTTTTTGGTAATGCCCTTTGGTCTTACAAATACACCATCTACTTTTCAGAGCTTGATGAACACTATTTTTTGGCCTATTTTAAGGATGTTTTTGCTAGTTTTCTTTGATGACATATTGATTTATAGTCAGACATGGGAAGCACATCTGAAACATGTGAAACAGGTGTTGATAGTTTTGGAGAAGCTCCAACTTTATGCGAAGCCATGTAAATGTGCTTTTAGAGTATAGGAGGTAGAGTACCTCAGTCACATTTTCCCCCATGAAGGTGTCAAATTTTATCCCCAGAAGATCAAAGCAATAATGGAATGGCCCATGCCAAAAACTCTCAAAAACCTTCAAGGTTTCCTTGGACTAATAGGTTACTATAGAAGATTTGTGAAAGGTTATGGTAGTATAGCAGATCCACTCACTGCATTGCTAAAGAAGGATTCTTTCCATTGGAATGATGATGCCACCAAAGCATTTGAGAAACTAAAAGTAACTATGTGCACCAATCTAGTTTTGGCTACTCTAGACTTCTCACAGACATTCACTATTGAATGTGATGCTTCTGGGTCTGGATTGGGGGCAGTACTAATGCAGGAAGGAAGACCCATTGCATTTTAAAGTCATCAATTCAAATTTAAGAATCTACAAAAACATGTCTATGAGAAATAAATGATGGCTATTCTTCATGCAGTTAAACAATGGAGGCCTTATTTGATGGGTAGACACTTTAAGGTGAAAACAGATCATGATAGTCTCAAATACTTTTTGGAGTAAAGATTATCATCTAAGGAACAACAAAAATGGGTAACCAAAATGTTGGGTTATGATTTTGAAATCATATACAAGAAGGGTAAAGATAATGTAGTAGCAGATGCACTATCTAGACGGGATGCTTCCACAGAAGCATTACTTTGTGCAATGTCCATGTTTCAAGTAGATTGGGTGGATGAATTTAGGTTATAATGGGAACAAGACAAGGATATACATGTTCTAATTTAGAATCTCCATCAAGGTAATTTATCCTCTGACAAATTTGAATGGAAAGGTAATGTCCTATGGTATAAGGGTAGGTTATACTTGTGCAAAAATTCAAAGCTTAAGCATAAGATTATTACAGAGTTGCATGCATCTCCAATTGGGGGACATTCAGGGTTCTTGAAAACTTATCATAGAATTAAGAAAGAACTATTTTTGGAAGGACTCAAGGGAGATGTACAAAATTTTGTGGAAGAATGATTGATATGCCAACAAAATAAAGGAGAAATAGTTAAGACCCTAGGTCTGTTACGATCGTTAGCAATTCCTAGTCAAAGGTGGGAGGAGGTTTCCATGGATTTCATCACTGGGTTGCCTTGTTTTAAAGTTAAGAATGTTATTTTGGTCATTGTGGATAGGCTTACAAAATATGCCCATTTTTGTGCTCTCTCACAACCATTTTCAGCAAGTAAAGTAGCGGCTATTTTTATGGAAGCAGTTCTCAAATTACATGGAACCCCAAAAATAATTGTAAGTGATCATGATCCTATTTTCACTATTAATTTTTGGACTGGACTATTTTCTTGTTTGGGTACTCAGCTAGCTCATAGCTCATCTTACCACCCCCAATATGATGGACAAACTGAAGTGGTTAAAAAATGTTTAAAGGGGTATCTCCATTATTTTGTATCAGATAAAAAAGAACATTGGGTTAAATGGCTACCACTTGCAGAATGGTGGTATAACACATCTTTCCATACCTCTTCTACAATGTCTCCATTTGTAGCACTATATGGTTACCATCCACCTTCCATCACTTCTTCATTAAAGGTGCACACCAAGGTTTGAGATGTGGAAGAGCACATTCAACATCAATAAGAGGTTTTGGCTAGTTTGAGAGGGAATTTAGCCTTGGCACAAAATAGGATGAAGAAACAAGTAGATCAACACTGTAGTGAGTAAAATTTTGAGGTGGGTGACTAGATATTTGTTCATTTTTAGCCTTACAAGCAGATGTCCTTGAAGCAGCAAAAAAAGGACAACAAACTTGCTCCTAAGTATTATGGCCCTTATCAAGTTCTACAAAAAATTGGAAGTGTGGTTTACAAGCTCGATTTACCTCATTCATCTCACATATACCCAGTATTTCATGTTTCCTATTTGAAGAAGGTCATTGGATAGAAAGTTTTCACCCAGACAGAGCTCCCAGAACTAGATGAAGAAGGACGAGTCATTTTGGAACCAGAGAAGATCTTCCAAACATTGTACTAAGAGGTTGAGAACCAGAGAGATTAGGGAATATTTGATCAAGCGGAAAAACCAGTGTAGTGAAGATGCAACTTGGGAAGGTGAAGCTTTTCTACAATAACATCCAGAGTTGTTCAATGTTGAGAACAACATTGGTTTGAAGGGGAAGGGCATGCTGCGCCTGTAACCTATCACATGTATGAGGATAGTATTAGCCAACTTGTGGCTTACTTATCCCTCTTTGATGTTATATTACATTTATCTATTCTTTCTTTTGATTAGTAGGTTGGCCTATGGAGTAACCATGGCTTAGATAGACTATATATAGGAGGTAGTGGGTAATTATATATCAACATATTGTGAATTCTGCTCTTGTTGAAGCTTGTGGAGGTTGCCCCCTCGAAGTGGCTTATCTATTATCATATATTTGGATATATTTCAATCATATTTGGATATAATTTTGTTATTATACTTAATTCTTGAAGTAATTTCATTACAATGGTATTTCTATTAATTGTTGGATAATATAAATAATAGTGAATAATATCACATGGATAATAAGTTATTGCGATGGAGAATAGGCCAATTAAGGTAAGGATGTAAAGATTGAACATTGTTAAGCACCTTAATGATTAAGATTGAGTGTCTAAATTTGCCCCAATTCCATTTTAGTGATTCCATGAAGTCAAACTAGTAGATTAAAGGATATGTGAACTTATGTGTATATACACACTTTGAATTTTTATGTGAAGCTTGATTGTGCAAGGTGAATCAAAATAAAAACTAAAATAGTGCCATTGAAAGCATTTGTTATCCATATTTAAAAAATTAAAATAATCAATTTCAAAATTTTAAATTTTAAAAAACGATGAAGGAAAGTATACTCATTAAAGAGCACTCAATCTATTTTCCATATAATTTGAGAGTGGAGAAATATGTTCTCCCTTGATGAGGTATTTCAAGAAATGTAGAACCTGTGGTAAACTTAGATTGATCAAGTCTTAATTTGAAAACCAGTGAAAGCCTTTGAGTCGGAAAGATTCTATGCTATAATTATAATTTGGATGCTTATACTTTTTTTTTAAAACAATTTAATTGATATAACCACCAAATTTGACTCACTAAATTGCAACAATAAATATTTAGTGTCACTAGACTCAAACATGTTAGAAGAATGAGTGAAACCACCAAATATTGCTTTCTAAAGTATAACCATAGATGTTGAGTGTCACTAAACTCTGATGTGTTGCACATGCAACATGAGATTAATCACATTATTTCAGATAGATATATATTCTATTAAAAAAAATTGTACCATTTGAAACTTTTGAACTTCGAAATTTGAAATTTGTAATGTAGTAACATGAGCATGTATTAATATCATCCCTCCTATATTATAATAAATTGATATAGAATTTCAATTAAAATTGTAAATATTTTTAAATATGTAATTTTTAATTATAATTTTTATCACATGCTCATGCATATACATCAAATGTTTGTGAATATGTACTATATGAATGATTCCACATGCATGTCATATGATCACATATTCTAAAAATCATTATCTTTGTCAGTGACCTAGTTCTTCCTCAATGGTGACTATTTTATGAATATCTAACCTTATATTAAGTGGAAGTGAATCTTTATGCCTATTAAAAAATAATTATAAAATTCCATTCAAATATAAATATGGTAGTTGATACTATAATCCATTCTTCTACTCTTATAAAGATAATTTGAAGTCATTATGAAAAAATCAAAATGATCTTGCCTAGTATTAAAAGTAGATTATGAATATTTTTATGAGAATTTTTGTATTCAAGTTGAGTATTAAGATTATAATCAACTTAATTCATTTAATATATGTTGTCTTGTTGATATGAGAATTTTAAACAGAAACTATTGGCTATGTTTTTATGTGTGTGTGTTATGGGGGTGGGTTGCACCAACACCATATGGTTTGGGGGAAAAATGAATTGAATGTGTTGATGATGTTTTGTTTCATGACAAGTTTAACCTTATTTCCTCTTTTTCTAATATAGTTTTTTCAACCCTATTTTCTATTTCTTAATAAATTAATTTATATTATTATGTCCCACCCCATTATTATGACATTATAACTCATAACTTTTTCCCTACTTTGTCTAAAAACAATTATATCATGATCCACCAACAAAGGTTACTTGAAATGTGATTTCAAGTTTAATTTCTCTTTGAAATGGTGAGGAAGCTCTTCCCATAATTTATTACCAAATTTGGATATAATTTTCTCAATTTTAATTAAGGATAAATGAGAATGTAGACATGGTAATTACTGAGGAACCTAAAATAGATAAAATAATATGAGAAAAAAACTAAATTCAATCACAAGAAGTAACTTAAAGAAAGGGAATGAATACATTATAAGTACACAAACACAAGTTGTAACATATTGAAAAAAATTAGAAATAAAAACAAATCTTTCCATGATTCAAACCTTTAAAGATGTGGCTATTGACAAAGTGGTAGAAGATTATGTGCATTACAATAAATAAAAGTCTAATTTAGAATAATATTTTAAACAAATTTAGGGAAGCTTTAAATACTTAATTATTGGTAAAATGGATATATGGAAAATAATATTACCCTAGTTGAATTGTTTTTAGTTTTTATAAACCTACAATATTATTTGTTCCAATTCAGCCTAATATAGAAAAAATTGAAATAAACAAGAATATGTTTTTGGTAGTTAGGAAAATGATCATAATTCTTGATGTAGCATGAAGCAAGATTAATTTGGTCTAATTCCCAAAAATTCAATCAGAATTTATTATAAACAATGCCATTTATTTTTTGGTGGCATTGGATGGAATAATAATAAAATATGATGAAGTGATTAAGACAATTGAGTCATGAGAAACTAAAACCTAGGAGTTTCAATCTCTATTTCTGATGTCTGATTTGTAGGAAAAAGAGGAAAGTGCATAACCATATAAATATTCAAGGGCAATGTGGATTAGATGTTAGATAGTTTAAAATAAGATTTCATCATTTTGTATCGGATCTAATATTATGAGTTATACATTTACGTCATTTATTTCACTAAAAAGTTGGAACATCTACACATGTTATTGGCATACATTGTACAAACGGATTTGGAGATGGATTTGGCCCTGCGGGAAGCATTAAAAGGCATATTAAATCATTGATTGATATGCATAACTTATATTTATGAGTGATATCATAAATGTTGCAATTTAGTTGTTTATAATTAATTGGAAAAATGTTCATAATAATTTGTTTGATAGAAATCACTAGCTTAAATTAAGCAATTTTCATTTGGGACCATTGAAGTAGTAAAGGTATTGAAACATTTTTGTTATAAAAGCCCCTAATTATGTTTTTTTTTTCTTTTTTTTCAATATTATAATATATAGAGGATCTATTAAGAAAAGTTATTATTATTATTATTATTGTTGTTGTTGTTGTTGTTGTTGTTGTTGTTATTATTATTATTATTATTATTATTATTATTATTATTCAATTACCAAAATATCTAAGATATATTTCTCCTTATTTATGTTCCTATGAAAAGAGTGTTTGAAAAAATTAGATATAAGGAGACCAACTATTTATTTAAATACTATTTACTATTTGAATTTCATATATATCATTATTTTTAAATTTTATTATGATATTTTATTCATTTTAATACTTCCATAAAATGAAAAAAATAAAAACTTACGACATTGATTTCGCAGTAAACACAAGAATCTTAAAATTTAATTACATAAAATATGAATGCAATGAGAAGGAAAATTTTAAATGATAATTTGTTTTTTCATATTATAAGAACATTTAAGACAAACATTTTCTATCTATATTTTACTCATTAAATTATTTTTATGAATACATTATAATTTTAGTTTTGGGGCACTTTCAATTTAATTTACTTAAGAACTTAATGACCTATTTAACCACATCACTTTGTCCTAAGTACCTATAGCGACCTATACCTTTATATTTTTATATATTAGGTCTTAAAAAGGTTATAAAATGCTAAAAAAAAACTCTATGCATATGTACGTACATTTCATAAACCCTATGGGTTGATCATGTCTTTCATCATAGAATCAACATTATTTCAAAATTGAGACCCTAATTTATAGGTTGGTTTGTAGGTATAGGATAAGTAGTGTTATGTTGTGCCCTTTCGAGTTACTATAATTCACATCTAAGTCACATATTCTATTTTGTTTTAATTTCAATATTCAGGTATACTTACACTAGTGCACATTGAGAAAAAATTCCTTGTTATACCTAAATATGATTAAGATTATATAAAGTAGACCTTAACTAATTCAAGAGCCTCTTTTATCCAAGTCAAGTCAAATTATTATCAATTATTCAAGCCATCTCTAGATGCATTCATGTATCTAAAGGAGCACACTTACAAGAAGCACTCTAAGTTTGATAATTTTGTGGGCTTGATTTATCTCTTGAAATTAATGGATATGCAGGAATTGATTAGTCATCATGGGGATAATTATGTTAGATGATCCCATTATAGTCACATAATTTGTTGAATTGAACAAAACATACAATTATATGATTCACATTCACAGTTGTGCAAAATTTCTATACATTGGTATTATTGTTAGACAAAGTTTGAACATGAGACATATCTAAGGTTCATATGTTATGAAAAATGTACCTAATATTACAAAATACAAATCAATTTCAGATTCTAAAACTATTTTATGGACTCTTACAATATCATTAACTTTTTTCAAAATGATACTCCAAGGACTTTTATCAAACAAATCTATTGCAGTAGTTGGTTCACCTTTTTGGTATGATTGAGATGATAAAATAACTTAATATTTCCATTTTTTTAGGTTATAATTAATCATCCATCCTCACTATGTTATAATTATCATTAGGTTTCATGATTGAGCTAATCTTAACTACCAGGTGGCAACTCACTTTTGCTCTGAAGTTGAGGGCATGTGCCTTAAATTATATCTCTATCTCTATCTCCATCTCTTTGGATATATGAATTTTAAATATTTATCTATTTTTTCTCTAATATCAATTTTAGATCCTTATAATGATACATCTTTTTAAAATAAACTTCCCAATAGGCAAGGTGGTTAAATTGACACAGAAGTGTACTCCTAAACATTATTCTTAAAATTTAAATCTATTAAAAGTAATTTCAACCCAACTTAGATGCTCTAATTTTATGATGTAACATGTTTTTGATTGTAGGTTAGTCACCAATAAAGCACTCATGTTAGGTACATGAAAAAATTAGGTGTGCATACATACCCATGTACGCAATCCTTTCCTTTAAACTAGTAATTCCATTACTAGAATAAAGTTTGGGGGGTAATTTAGATGATATTTTGAGATAATATAACACCTCAATATTATAAAATTTGTAAAATTAGACCATATCTATCCATCTCATTTCTCTACCTTTCTTGCTTCTATAATACTCGCATTTGTTCTATCTTATTCCCCTTGGCGTATCTTTTTGCTTGACAAATATTATGTTGATAACCCAAGTTTTATATCTTGCCTAAAATAACTAAAATGTACTTATGTTTCATATCTACAAGTTCTAAGCATGTAACTTCTATCCTTATTTTTCAAAACTAAAATTTGGGTCAAATAGTAGCATCGATGTTACTATCCTCTCCCAACATAAAAGTCCAGTGCTATAAAGTCATCCAATTTTCAAACAAAATGTATCCTAGTGGTTGGCCTAATTGAGTTAATGTTATTTATTACTCCAAAGGAAATGATATAAATATAATATCAATCCTCATTCATTCCTCACTTAGCAACACCTATGAAACACTAAGAATTAAGACAAAAGATCATTCATTTGAATAAAACTTTCCTATTTATTTCTATTTACATACTAGTCATATTGGTTGCACATGTATAGGTCTAAAGTACTAAAGGAGTATCCCAAGATCATGAATTTCCAAGTTACAATCTAGGTCATTATTGTACTTAATTTTTATATATTATATGGTTCACACACAAGAAAATTTTGTGGGAGAACTAGATCACTCTGAGGCCCTCTTTAGAGTATTGGCTATGTAGGAAACATTTTTTGATAGTGGGGTCAATGGGGTCAACTCGATACCATATGACCAATAACCCATTTTCCCCTTAGGGTCACATTGAAGATTAAAATCTAGGGTTTTGACATTTTACAAGGAGTGAATATTCATAAATTATATTTGAATGCACTAGGGTGAAGGTAAAGACACTTGAAGCATCCATATGGTTACATCTTATTTCAATAGATATTCTATACATAACACTAGTGTCAAACTCAAAGAGTAGCATTGACATAACCATCCCAAGATGACATTACTACCCAAATAGTCAAAAGTATAAAATCCATAATCTGACAATTGTTGTAGAATCTACTTCCCACCTGCTTTAAATCTGTTCTAGATTCAAAAAATATATTAACATCAAAATAAGATAAGTACTTAAATTATTCACCACTTCTCTCTCTAGAATAGTTCTAATTTTCATATTTAGACTATCTTGGCATAATACATTCATTGTATGTTTATATCTAAGTTTAGAACATATTTATCTTGTTATAGATCTAATCATCACCCTTGTGACATTTCATTTCTATCTACCACTTTAATAATCTATTTAATCCAAATTTATATCCCATTGTAGTGTTAAACACATAAAAAGGAGGAGAGGGAATAGATATTTTGTGTTATTTGATTGTTTCTTCTAAATCTTCCATCTTCTTAAAAAAATTAATCTCAGAATAATTTGTCCCTTCAAAAAAGTCGCAAGTACCATATGTTTTATTTTGTTTAGATTATCATTTGGGCTTAGAAGACTTAGAGGTCTTAGAATACTCATAAGGATTAGAAG
>JARHVA010000628.1:2690000-2730000 GCA_037957365.1 Torreya grandis
AACCAAATTATTTGCAAACAAAAGTAATTCAACCTCACAATCTTATATTTATTCATCAATCCATCATGATTCCCCACTTGGCACTACTTACGGACAATAAAATTACCCCTTGTTTTTTTCTCCACCAATCCAAAATTTATGTGATACGGTTTCAATTTTTAATGCAATACATACACAACATTCCATCCTTGTACTTTTTCATGATGGAATAGACGACAATAGTACTTAACCAAAACCACCAACCTAATAATTATTAGACAGTGACTCACTAGTATATGCCTATCAATCTCTCAAAAATTTATTATAATATAAATAAATTATTTCCTACCATAAGTGGCTTGTCCTCATCATATTAACCACAAAGAATCATGTTTTCTCGTGGTCATCACCTGTTAGGCAAAACACCCTTTTACTTAATTGTAAGTGGGTGTGATTGTGACCTAGCAAGCTAAAAGTTTTATTATTTTAGGGTCTATATTTCATTACACACCTAATGGTCACATTATTTCATGGTCACATGTTTTCAATGAGCACATGACAAGGAAAATACAACTACATTTCCCTTATATGAATACCTGTAGCATTGGTAATTGAGAGAGAGATTGACATAATCTAATGAAATACTATCATTGCCTTTTCAATGGAGAAAATATAAAATATCCCTAGGATGTAAACTATGAAATATAATTAATCCAATAGCTAAAAATCTAGATCCTAGTGCATGGGGATTGGGGAGAGACAACCGTGCATACAAATCTTGTAAGAAGCGCCCAACTTCTTCAAGTGCATTTTCAGTATCATGTAGGCCATGCCACAACCATAGGGCAAGGCCTACATCATCTTAAAAATTTGACATAAATAGTATTAATTTTTTTTTTTGGGTTTTCTCAACATATATTATGCATTTTCTAACGTATCACAGGGGTGTTATTTTTCAACCCAAGCCACACAAGTATTGCGGAAATGATGCATAGAGAATTAATGGGTTAATGTTGAAAGTGGGACTAGGGTATGGTATCTGAGTTGTTGACCTAAAACAAGGTTAGGGATAGTGCAAGCATCTATCCAATGACAAAAACATCAAGTTTTTTATCCCATCACATTTGTGATGCTCTTCATCTATTCATCTACCTGCTTCATCATTTTTGATGGGATGTCAATTTTTATCCCATCCTATCTCCACTTCTATGGTGATGGACATATAAATTTGTTACCTAATAATCATATATACCTAAAAGTATTTTCCACATTTGGAACTTGAAACCTTTACCATCTTGATCGAATGATTTTACAATCTAGATTTAAAAGGTAAAAGGATTTTTTGTATGTGAAATTTGAGAATATTATTTTTTATTCTTCAGTATTGTCCATTTGATTAGAATTTTGTTAGAATACACCTAATTCCTAAATACTATTTACACCTAATGTGAATTATAACTAAAGATTTTCCAAATCTACTTGTGTATGCATACACAACATTATACAGTTTGTAACAATAGATTTTTATGATTCCATGACAAAAATAGAACAAACTTTATAACAAATGAAGTGGTTTATTTTGTAAAATATGCCCATTGCAAATTTTATTTTTTAGGGGTAAAATAGGTTTCTCAATGGTGACCATAAACTACAAACTATTCCTGTTGTGCATCAAATTATCTTTGACATCACATTGATATGAAACATTCGAATGTAAATGTACAGAACCATTATACCATGCAGATGAAAAAAATAGAACCTATCATTCAAACACAAGGTAAAAATCTATGACACACACAAAGATAAAAATAACATCACTGGTCAATAGGAAAAGAAATGATTATGTTACGCTCCCTCCTCCATGATGCTAAAGCATTATATTTGTTTCATATCATTCTTGGCATCACGAAACTTAGATCTTGTACAAACGACCTCCTATTGACTCAAACTATTTTGAATAAAATCCACATAGTCAGTCACCTACCTTATATCATCCTCCCACAGAGACCCATAGATGATAATTTAGAGTGGAAATGGTTCAATATAATACCCACCTCATCAACAATATCAACATGGTCAATGAAGAAACCAAAGTCTTCATGAATATCATAATAAAAACTCCTAATTTTTAGCCGATGTAAATGTCATCATGCGATACCAAACCACTCAGCACCACCACTTCTCCCAAAAGAAAACTATTCAAAACCAGGTTGTTTTTCATGAAATATGCCATTTTATATTTTTTTGATATGAATCTTAGGGAAGCAATCCTAAATTTGGTGTTTGTGTCCTCCCATCAACAAACATCACTCCCCTTATATGCTTTACATGATCATAATTAATGTTAATTAGAAGATTTTTTTTTATGTTGATTTTGAATTAGTTGCTTTGTGACATTTGCTCTTTGAAAAACATGAAGCACAATATTGATTCTACAATACAATGAGTTTGAGTAATGGTGAAGAAGTGGAGAAAGGCAAAGACATATAGAACATGCAAGTGGTGAAATATTTCAAGGTGACTTGAGCGATGGTGAGGAGCAATGACAAGACATTCTAAGAAATATTATACCCCATAGGGCTTGAATCGCGTACTAGACTCAGTGGAGTCGCTATATTTACATATCCTACACCCATTGCAAAGCAATTTTCAACCTATATAGTAATAAAATACTATTATATATAAATTACATTATATATATATATATATATATAATTAGTAAAGTATTACATGCATATAATATAAATATATTATATTAGATATATAATATTATATATTAGTATATATTCATAATCTATTAATTTATATAATAATATTAATAGTCTATATATAAATGAATTTTTATTACCTAAAAAAGTAAATGGTCTGAAAGCATAAGGTTAAATGTTGTATTTCACACATAAAGTATTTTTTACAAAAATTGTGAAAAATAAATAATTGTAAATACTACCACATGTCTTGTTGCATGTAATTCAAGTTACATCTTGCATTCCACTTGGAAATAAAACAAAAATATTGCACCTGTGATTAGCCAAAAAATAAATGTAATATTCAAATATGGATCTAAATGGAGACTCCTCTACAAAAATATCTTCTTTTGTAAAGCATAGACATTATCTTTTTGCAATCCCAAGGGCATGCACCACAATTCAAATTTCTATAAAATCTAGATGGTTTTGTCAAGTTTATAACCACATATATTTGTATTTCCAACAAAACTCCAAGAATCGGTGTGGTGTTGCGAGTCAGGGTTGTGAGGAGGTTAGTTCTTTTCATTTGACTAATGTAAATTTAAGATGGCGATTAGGGTTTTCTGTAATATCCCCTACCAATAGAGATATATGACAAACACAAAACTCTGATACCAAAGACCAAAGCTCTGATACCACTGTAATATCCCTTCGAATATCAAAAACAAAACTCCAAATTGCTTATCTGAATTTCTGCAAAATATCTTCAAATAGATGAATAAATCACAGTATAATTTCTTATTTATCTGCTCATAAGCTTACAATAGAGATCCTCTATCAAGTATACAGAAAATTATCGAAAGTACGGCCTGAATAGTCTAAATATTCCGTAAACTGGAAAAGAATTCTGAATCTGATTCGTCTCGGCTTGCCGTGTAAAACACACAGTCGCCGACGACGGTTATACTGCCGTCGTCGGTCGATCTACAGTCATTACCCCGCTGATGTCGATAGTATGATGACCGATGTCGGTCTCTGTAAGTATCTGTTCGCCGATGTCGGTACCTGTACTTCCTGTTGATGCGTACGGATTTTTACGGATCTGTACGGAACTCGTACGGCCGCTGATATAACACACCCTGTATGCCTGATCCTGATCTGTAGAATTATGGGCTGATACAAAAGATCTATATCTGGATAATTCTTGAATCAAAACCCCAAAATAAAGAAAAATACCTGTAAACCCTTGTGATAGCTTCTGAGTAAAGTTATCTCTCAAATACCTGTAATACTATGATAACTTCTGGGTGAAGTTATCTCTCAATTCGGCAATAGATCGGCTGATCTTTCACAACCTCTGAATCGCACACAATGAAGAGTTGACGTTCTTCAATGCAATTGGAATCCTGGAACCCTTGGCTCAGTCTTCACAGAAGAATTTCTTAACAAGAATCAATATCAATAATAAGCTTGAATACAAACTCTCTCCCATGAGAGATTCTTATACACCTCCAAAGGTGTGCTTGCTAAAATTAGACTCCCTTAAATTAGACTTCCTTAAATTAGAACTAGGGTCTTAAAATTAGACCAAGTCTTAATTTAGAATTTGCATCCTCAAATTAGACTAAATCATTAATAATTAATAATTAATTAATAATTATTAATTAATTAATAATTAATTAAAATGAGATCAAATAATTAATATTTGATTAAATCAATCAAATATCAATATCTCCCTTAATTCATGTCCAAAAGAGCCCGAACGAATTCCAACTCATCTCTATCAAGACCCTCTATCCATCTCATTAACCTACGAGGGTCACATAATAGGCTAATCATCTACTCTGCACATGTCAACTAAAAAGGGGACATGACAATCCGCCCCTCCTGAAATTGCTTGCCCTCAAGCAATCGCTGAATACCTGGATCCCAAATGAAGTCTCGATCTACAGTGCTGTCAACCAACACAAACTCCAAGCCCTGTCCATCACCACTCTCATCCAATGGCGTCACATCACCTCTGTCCCCTATACGTATATCGTCATCAACATGTGACCCACCTGTAAAAGAAAGCTGAGACTCTACCACATGTGCTAACCCTTGAACTGAACTCACCTCAAGACAAAGCTCATCCTCATATCTCTCCTGTGTTGGTGCCAATGTGCACTTATCATCGCACTCTTTCATGTCATGTTGTACAGGCATCTCCATCTGATGAAAAAACATATGTTTAAAGCTGCTGCCCCGTATTGCCTTAAGAATATGTGTTTTCCCATCTACCTGAAAATGAACCTCCATATCTTTGAGATGAAGAGTAACTTCCTCAAATGAATGAAGCCACTTCATACCCAAAACTAATTCTATGTCCCCCATGTTCACTACATAATAATTAGCCTTGAACTCATAGTTGTTCAAGCGCAATGTGAGGTCTCTAATCATGCGCTCACACCTCAGAGTGTGACCATCGGCTACCTTAACTCTAATTCCCTCAAAATCTTCGGTAGTGAGTCCACGCTTCTCCACAAATGTAGCATCTATGAAATTATGTGTGGCTCCTGTATCAAGAAGGGTGGTAACCTTCTGCCCTGCCAAAACTCCACGGAGTCTAAATGACTCATCCGACTGAATGCTGGATAGGCGTGCCTCCTGTATATGAAGCTCTAAATCTGCCTCTGCCTTAAGCTCTGAAGCCTCTGCCTCCTCAAAACTATCATGCTGTTCGAAATCTTCCGATTCCAACTCCTCATAATATACCCACATCATACGATTCGTCTTGCCCTTAGGCCTCAAAGGACAATCGTGATGGATATCATATGGACCTTTGCAGTAGAAGCAAAGCTTCTTCCTGCGTAAATCATTAAGCGCCTCACGATCCAAAGGTGGTGCTGCTGGATTAGCCTTTGAATCATTTTTAACCCCGGATTTATCTATGTTAAAATCCGGTCTCTCTGTATCCCCGTTGGAGTGCTTATGGTCTCTAGATGAAGAAGTGCCTCTGGAGTTAGATCTACTAGATGGGGCTGACATCTCCATACTACGTGCCTTCTTCATAGCTTCCTGTAAGGAAGGAGGATCAAAGCCTTTGACCCAACCTCTCAGTGGTTCTGTCAATCCCTCCATGAAGAGTACTACTAGTCGCCTCTCTGAAATGTCAGGAACCATGACTGATAACTTCTGGAAGTCACCAATGTATGACTCTAGACTGCCGCTTTGGCGCAACTGTGCCAACTCTCAGAAATAGGACTCTGGATCCCTCCTGTCAAAATGCTCCACCAGCCTGTCCACAAACTCCTGATAAGAAGTGATCCGATCATGATGGAGTGTCACCATCCCGTGGTGCCACCAATCGTGAGCTACTCCCTCAAGATGTAGTGTTGCATATCTGATAGCATCTTCCTCACCCATTGGTCGCAATGTGAGAAATGTATCCAGCTTACTAACCCAAGCCTGTGCTGTCACTTTACCACTACCGTCAAATGTTGCTAGTGTGAGCCTACTCGTAGCCTGCTTCAGATCATTGTTCTGGGGTCTTGGTCTCCCATTCTGTCGACCTTGGTAATGTTCTTTCCTTTGTGTGAGGAATCGGTCAAAAGTAATCATCTCCCTGACCACATGTGGTAATGACTCCCACTCTTCAGTCGCTGCCCTAAGTGTGTCCGTAAATGTCTCCTCATGCTCCTCACCTGCTATCACCTCCTCTGCATCCTGTCTCACAAAGATAGGCCTAGTAGGCCTATTCGCTGTACGAGAAATAGTCCCATGGCCTCGCTGTGATCCTGCAACACTCCTGACATCTTCACGGTGTGGGGAATGTCTCCTCAGAGAACCCAATCTTGGCAGTGCTGCTGCCAACTACTGTAATACCTGGTTATTCTTCCTTTGCCCTTCTCGTAGTTCTCTAAGAGTAAGTAAAACCTCTGGATCATCTTGGTCTCTCGGATGGTGAGGAATACGGGCCCTGCCAATGTCATCACCCATGTCTTCCGGCGGTTGTTCTAGAACTTGAGTACCTTCAAGCAAAGCTTTATTGCATGTGTAATACCCGTGTGGTCGCAACTCTTATGGCTGCATAAAATTTCTAAACCCTTAGGATGGCAGGATTTAGCTCTGATACCAATGTAATATCCCCTACCAATAGAGATATATGACAAACACAAAACTCTGATACCAAAGACCAAAGCTCTGATACCACTGTAATATCCCTTCGAATATCAAAAACAAAACTCCAAATTGCTTATCTGAATTTCTGCAAAATATCTTCAAATAGATGAATAAATCACAGTATAATTTCTTATTTATCTACTCATAAGCTTACAATAGAGATCCTCTGTCAAGTATACAGAAAATTATCGAAAGTACAGCCTGAATAGTCTGAATATTCTGTAAACTGGAAAAGAATTCTGAATCTGATTCATCTCGGCCTGCCGTGTAAAACACACAGTCACCGACGACGGTTATACTACCGTCGTCGGTCGATCTACAGTCGTTACCCCACCGATGTCGGTAGTATGACGACTGATGTCGGTCTCTGTAAGTATCTGTTCGCCGATGTCGGTACCTGTACTTCCTGTTGATGCGTACGGATTTTTACGGATCTGTACGGAACTCGTACGGCCGCTGATATAACACACCCTGTATGCCTGATCCTGATCTGTAGAATTATGGGCTGATACAAAAGATCTATATCTAGATAATTCTTGAATCAAAACCCCAAAATAAAGAAAAATACCTGTAAACCCTTGTGATAGCTTCTGAGTAAAGTTATCTCTCAAATACCTGTAATACTATGATAACTTTTGGGTGAAGTTATCTCTCAATTCGGCAATAGATCGGCTGATCTTTCACAACCTCTGAATCGCACACAATGAAGAGTTGACGTTCTTCAATGCAATTGGAATCCTGGAACCCTTGGCTCAGTCTTCACAGAAGAATTTCTTAACAAGAATCAATATCAATAATAAGCTTGAATACAAACTCTCTCCCATGAGAGATTCTTATACACCTCCAAAGGTGTGCTTGCTAAAATTAGACTCCCTTAAATTAGACTTCCTTAAATTAGAACTAGGGTCTTAAAATTAGACCAAGTCTTAATTTAGAATTTGCATCCTCAAATTAGACTAAATCATTAATAATTAATAATTAATTAATAATTAATTAATAATTATTAATTAATTAATAATTAATTAAAATGAGATCAAATAATTAATATTTGATTAAATCAATCAAATATTAATATCTCCCTTAATTCATGTCCGAAAGAGCCCGAACGAATTCCAACCCATCTCTATCAAGACCCTCTATCCATCTCATTAACCTACGAGGGTCACATAATAGGCTAATCATCTACTCTGCACATGTCAACTAAAAAGGGGACATGACATTTTCAAAGGCTGAGGTTTGGTCCTTTAGAACTCCATGAATGCGAAATCATGTTGGTTGAACCAAGTGAGTGATTGAATTTATTCATGGGCTTTGTCTACAAACTATTAACTATTGAGTCTATTATAAACCAAATTGATTTGCCTATGAATTTAGAGTGTGAGATTGAACAAAAAAAAGTAATTGATATAATGAAATGATGAGCAAGTCATATATTTTTCTTGAATAGGTAGAGGGCATAGGTGAGATTGGACAAATTTTTTTTTGTCGTATACCTTTCACATCAATTTCACTTAGTGTGGGAAATGAAACTTGTGGGATTTATTTTTTCATTGGGTAAAAAATTGGTGTCCTGGTTGCTACTAGATTTGTGTGATGGTGTTTTAGAGAGTGTGCTCTCAAAGGATCATCATCTCTGATGGTCTCTAAATTGAGCACTAGAGACGGGTTGTAGGACCTCGCCATATCCCAGACATGAGATATATGTTACGGTATGATTAGGCACACTTGCATCTATTTCTCCTTGTTTATCTTTTTATGCTGAATCAAAATACTATTATCACCATCTACATATTCTCAAACAAACTACTAATATCTCTATGAAGACCATGTAAAGTCCAAAAACATTTGTCACCATAAACACCAATTACTTCAATGTTACTATTTATATAGCACAACATTGTTTTCCATCCATAGTCTTCACACAAACTACGTACCACCTCGCACCCATTGTTTTTCCCTATCAACAAACCAAACTATTTATCACGAAATATACCCTTTTATCTTTTTATAAAAAGATTCTTAAAACCTTACCCATTATATAAACTTAAGTATTCCATCACTAAAATAATGGTGGTTGTCGAGATGCCAAATGTGGCAAAATTTATCCCTTTTATAATATTTTTGGACCCACAGAGCGTGAGGTGAAAGATAACCAAGTATTTAAGGTTTATGTTTGATTTGTTTGATGAGTACATAGAGGAGCACTACAAGATGGTAGAAATGAGAGGAAAGAAAAATATTTTATGGATATTTTATTGGAGATTAAAATAGAGACTTGAGAGAAATTTACCAAATTTGAGTTAACTCAAAAAAAATTCGTAAGTATTTTCTTTTTCTAATTTTCTATTTTTTATTTTTTTTCATAAATATTAATTTCATAAGAATAAAAATTCAATATAAATATCTCATTTTTAATATATTTGTAACATAACAACTTTGATATTTTATTATTTTCATCAATTTCAAAATAAACTTTTTAATTAATAATGTTTTACTCATTTGTTTTTCTTAATTTATTGGAGATCTAGTTAAACATCCTTTTTAATGAAGTGGGTCTATGATAAATATTTTTGGAAAGCTTGTCCCTAATAGAATAGTAACTTTATTATGTTTTTACTAAGGTTATGGGTCAAGAATTTATTGTATTTAAAATTCATTGAAAAGCTTAAATGTCCTTGTTATATAAAATTAGGACCTTACCATAATACTTAATGAGGATTATATTTCTATTTATTTAGTAAAGTCACGTGAAAATATTTAAATTTTTTGTGAAATTTAAATTATTATTTTGAGTTTGATATTTTATATTTAGTTTGATGATTTTTTTTTTTTTTTGGTTGAATACTTATTTTTAATTCATTTTTTATTTTATTTATTTTGTATGGTCTTTTATTTTTTCCTTATATTTCTAAACATAGATTAAAATAATGGAAGTAAAGTTAGAAAACTTATGTGTATAGTTTAAAAACATTTTTATTTAAAATATATATATATATATATATATATATATATATATATATATATATATATATATATATATGAGTTTAGATCTTGACCAAATTAGATAGTAAATTAGATCTTATATAAACGTATTAATCTATTTCTTATAATTTTAAATATTTATAATTTACTTATAAAAATGTTTACTTAGTATAAGCTTAATAATTATGATTCTCTTTGATCGATTTGCAACGTTTTTTATTTTAATAGAGTAGAAACTTAACTATAATAGAGATATAACTACCAAGTAAATGCAAGAGATGATATTTATGCTTGTTATTTTTGTAGGACTTGTTCGTTGCAGGGAGCGATACAACCAGTACCACAATCGAATGGGCCATGACTGAACTCATACACAACTATGTGATAATGAAAAAAGTCAAGCAAGAATTGGATGAGGTAGTAGGACAAGAAAGAATAGTTCAAGAAAGAGACATTGAAAAAATTAACTATCTTCATGCAATGGTCAAAGAAACCTTGCGTTTCCACCCTCTCATACCCTTTCTAATCCCCCATAAAGCCCAAAGCTCTTGTGAAATAGACAGATATTTTATACCCAAGGATGCCCAAGTGTTTGTGAATGCTTGGGCAATTGCAAGGGACCCACTAGCATGGAATATAATGGGAATTTTTTTGATTTCATTCCATTTGGATCAGCAAGGAGAAGGTGTCCGGGATTACCTTTGGCTCATCGAATTGTCCACATAGGAGTGGCCTCTCTCGTTCAATGTTTTGATTGGTGTCTTCGAAATGCACAGAATCCAAAAACGTTAGATATGAGTGGAAAGTTTGGAATCACAGTACAAAAGACAGAGCATTTGGTTGTAATATCCATACCATGCATGCCACATCATGTCTATATCTAATCTCTTCTTCAGAAACTCAAAATATATTATGGTTAAATTGAGTAAATAAAAATTAGTATGATTTATATGTACACATTAGTTTCTCCAACTACAAAAAATTAAAATAGATGTCATATAATAATTATGTTTTGGACAATAATTATTATTAACTATTATATTTGTGTCAAATAGAGAAATTATTTGTATCTAAAAATTTATTATAAAATTTAATTGACATTAACTTATATTATCTACTAATTAAAAGTGTTGGAAATTTTAAAACTTTTCAATAATTAAATAATATATTTCTAAAAAAATTTATTAAAACTATTAAATGATATATTTCTAAATTTATTGACAAATTATTTAATTATATTTTAATTGGTAAAAAATTTCAAGATGAAAAGCTTTTAAATATTATTATAAATTCAAATCATTAATGTCATAAACAATAAACAACATCGCTAATGTCAGTCTCTGGAAACAAGGCACAAAGCTAGACTTGAATATATATACTTAGTTAAGGTAAAAACATACTAAGCAATTAATCTAACTCTAAAATAATTCAAATCACTTTTATTCAATCTAATAAGATATATTCAAAAACAAAATTGACCTTGGTATATGACATTCACTCTAGGAATATTCCTAAATTAATAGGGAAATTTAATCTCAAGTAAGCAAAAATAAGTGTGATGAGTAAAGAATTCAATCCTAAGTGATAATAAAGGATACAATGTAAACTATGCTTAAGGTTGTACTTAAAAGAGAGTTTTGACCTTAGTTTAAGGCAATAAACAAACTTGAGACTCATAGAAGAGACCACTTACTAAATATAGGTAAAAGAATTTTTTAAAGAAAGCAAAGAATTAATCTAAGTTGTAGAAGTCAAAGGTTAGAGGTAAACACCCAAGAAAAAAATCAATTAAGGCATAGGCAAAAACCACTCAATTTTGAATTTGAACTTCGCAAGACAAATTTTGAACATAGTTTTTAAAAAATGTTTTCTCAAATAGACAACATTCTAGACTTAAATGGATAGTATAACAATACCAATTGTAGACCAAATGCATACATGGTTTTAAACTTGGTTTGCCACAAGGCAAAGTTTAACAATAATACAAACAATGTAATGATACTATCTCACTCAAAAGGTATGACAATAGTTTTTCTTTCAAAAATCTAAGGCGAAGACTTGGGATAATATGGACATCATAACAATACCTTGATTAAACAAGTGATACACACATAAATGTTTTGGAGTGAAAATTCTAAGGCAAAAGTGTGGTATCAAATGGACAAAATAACACCTCTTAGGTTAAAGTGGTGTACATATCTGTGATAGTTTTAGACTTATTTTGGCACAACAATACAAATAGTTTTAGTCTAAAATAACACACATGAAAATCGAATAGAAATAGAAGTAGCACAAATGGCTCATCATATTCCTTATAACTAACATGGGTGTGCATAGATTTATCCAAAGTTTCCATCAATATACCAATGCTTATGAGTAATTGAGAGTTTTGATCCAAATAAAAAATGACAAGTGTATGTAGAATTTATTACACCCCCTTTATCTCTCAAGCATTAATACATGGCATGAACTTAGACTGAGGAACACTCATCATTTGTCATGAGACTCCATGGCAAGTGGGGGTTTATCTAAAATATTTAACTTTTTGTGTACTATATCATCCCAAGTGTGGTTAACACAAGGGTACAAACATGTCAATTAATCTAAACTGCCTAACTTACTACACAAGGGTTTCTTCCTTTTCATATTAATTCCATCCACTTACTACTTAGTGGAGCTTGATGTATAGTTTCCACATGGCATGGGTACCTATTGGGATCATCAAGCTAATTGCTCACCACTGTCCCATCTAATGGTTTGCCTAATTTGTATACCCAGTTGTGGAGTAGGATCAGTATGATGCTAAGAGATGAAACCCTAGGTCAATGCACACATAAATAACTCATGGGGAGGTAATGAACTCCCACCCATAATCTAAGTGGATATAAAGAAATAAATTAAATTGGAAAGACTTTAGAGGTTGCTTTTGAATCACCCAAGTTGATCAGTGCTTGAGGAGAGCATACACAGCTTTATTTTTGACATATTTTTCAAAAAAATAGAATAACTATGTGCTTTTGGTCACCTAAGTTCACTAAAGGGTATATAGGGAGATCATACAATCTAATATTTGTGTTTCTCTGAAATAAAAGAATCTACTCTAAATAATTTGAAACTAGTCTACGGAATAAACAAAAGTGAAAAAATCTCTTAGGAGTTGTAACTAAATACGTTGATTCTTTTTACTAACACAAAATTTAAATATGCTTGAAAATTTTGGCCCCTTGGTCATGTTTGCACATTTAAAAATTTTAAAAATACAAAAAGACAAATTTTTAGGTAAATTTTAAAACACCTTAACCTAATGTGAAGGAGTTTTAACCTTTGTAATATTTGACTTTTGAAAAATGAAAAAATTGATTTAAAAAACATTCAAACATCTTATTCTTTGGCCTAATTCTATGATAACAAGTTAGTGTATTAATTTTTTATTTAATCCAATATGGATTTTTTCCGTTTATCTCAAGAAAACACAAAACTTAGCTCTCTACAATGATTTTTTAGGAACACAGTAAATTGTGAATTGTGAAATTGTTCAAACATAAAAACACATAAAAACCCCAATACAAAAAGTTAAAGTGGGTGAATGTACAGTTAAAAAATGATTTCACAACTTATTTTGATTATTTATGTACTCTGGAAAATAATATCATGGTTCAAGTAAATGATTTTATAGTTCAGGGACTGATTTCACAATTCTAGAAAACCTACAAGAAAACATAGAAAAAGATTCAATGATTTCAAAATTTTCTGGTGATTTTGTAATTAGTAAACAATTTCACAATTTGGTATAATGAATTAAAAACTCATAAAATGTGATTTTTATACTTGAATATGTGATTTCACTACTGAAAATAATAATTTTGCTACTAAAATAGATGAATTTGCAATGTAAAACAATTTCATAGTTAACTCAAAAGGCAAATGAAAAGACTTGTTTTTCTATACGATGAATTTGTAGTTTTCTCAATTATTTTTCTATTTTTGAGATTGATTTCATAGTTTTGTAGGGCTAAGGCTAAACTAGGATAATTTCATTATTTTTGGGATGAATTTGTAGATTCATTGATGATTTCATGGTTTACCTCTATGAATTCATAGTTACATAGTCAACAATTCTAAAATCTCCCATCACAAGCCAAATATGGAAAAGTTATAAAAAACAAGAGAAATTAAGCTCTAGAATGAAATCTTCTTAGTTCCAAAATTCTCCCAAGATACTCGATTTATGCTTATGAGGTGCGAGGTCCTACCAGGTGTTTTATTATGTGATCAATAGGATTCCAAAAGGGGAGATTAATATCATGTTATTATGATTAAAAGCAAGTAAAAACACATTGATAAAACTAACATCTCTAGCTTAGACACTCAAAGAGAAAGAGAATAATACAAGTAAATATCAATAGAAGACAAAGAAAACATTGTTTACTTCCTTGAGATCAAGAGTTATATGTTGGACTTGGATGGATGTGCTCAGTTGTGTGATCAAAGAATCTTTGACCTTAGAAACGTTGGGTTTGACTTTGGCTTTGGCTTGGATTGTCTTGGCTCTCTCAAGAAATGAGAATTATAACACTATACCAAAGGATCTTTTTGAATGTCTTTTAGCATAATAACTTTACACAAAATAAACTTGTTCAACAATAGATGAAGCCTTGCATTTATAGTCTTCCAAACTAACTCTAACTCAAGTGAAATTACATTAGAGTTAACCATGGTTAATTCTATACTAATCATAGTTGAGTTAAGGAGGGGACAAACAATTAATATTTGGGATAAACATCCCATTTATTAAGCATGGCTCTCTATTTTTAAATTTAAGGCTTTAGGGAAGATATTTTCAATTCCTTGACTTTGAGAATGATGACATCATCATGACCTCATTTTTACTGAAATTTTATTTTTACGAAATTCATTTTCACTAATTGCATATGAAATTTTCACTTAAAAATTTAATTTGAGTTCCTTATTCTTTTCATTCTTCTAAGCATACTTGCACTTCAAGAATTATTTGAGTGCCCTAATTTATTGGTTCCAAAGGCCAATCTATTAATTTCCTAGGTCACAAGTTGATTAGAGATGAATACGTGAGGGGTTACTATTGCATATAGGATAATACCCCAAATAGGGAGGCCTTAATATGATTCTGAGCACTAATGTTTGATGTGCAAATGAAGTTGAGACATTCACTGATTCTTAGGCTTAATTTGCATTATTTGGTAGAAATTAATCTAAAGTCTCGTCAGAACACAATTATGGCCAAAATAGGGTGTCTATAGTTCTCACTTTAAAGAAATACAGAATTTTGTGATCAATGGTTGGTTTCACCTCCAAAATGGTGCTATAACAACCCCTTGCATGGAAATAAAAACCATGGTTTTGTACTACCACGTCAATTGTCAAAAAACTACAATAAAAATTTAGACGCGTTAAGATATCCATTTTAAATATTGACATGGTGCAGTTTAGGAACCATGTAATCAAAATGTTAAGGTGAAAGAATATTTTGTAATGAAATTACTTCAACAATAAATTAGAATAGAATAAATAGATCCAAATAACACTAAAATATATCAAAATATATGATAAAAGATAAGCCACTTCAAGGGGGAAACCTCCACAAGCTTCAATAAGAGCAGAATTCACAATATGATGATAAACAATTACCCACTACCTCCTATATATAGTCTATTTAGGCCATGGTTACTCCATAGGCTGACCGTACTAACTAAATGAATGCATAGAGAAATGTGATATAGCTTCAAAGAGGAATAAGTAAGACATAAGTTGGATATTCCTATCCTAATACATGTGATAGGTTAGGGGTGTAGCATGCCCTTCCCCTTCAAACTAATGTTTTCCTCAACATTAAACAACTCTGGATGTCGTTGAAGAAAATCTTCACCTTCCCACGTTGCATCTTCACTACTCAGGTTCTTCCACTTGATCAGATATTCCCTAATCTCTCTAGTTCTCAACCTCATAGTACCTGTTTGGAGGATCTTATATGGTTCCAAAATGACTCATCTTTCTTCATCTAGTTTTGGGAGCTCTGTATGGGCTGAAAATTTCTATCCAATGACACTATTCAAATAGGAAACATGAAATACTGGGTGTATGTGAGATGAATGAGGTAACTTGAGCTTGTAATCCAGACTTCTAATTTTTTTTGGAACATGATAAGGGCCATAATACTTATGAGCAAGTTGGTTGTCCTTTTTCTATTACTTCAATGACATCTACTTGTAATACTACAAATGTACAAATACCCAGTCACCCACCTCAAAATTTTGTTCACTACGGTGTTGATCTGCTTGTTACTTCATCTTTTTTTGTGCCAAGGCCCAATTCTCTCTCAAACTATCCAAAACCTTTTGTTGATGCCGAATGTGCTCCTCCACATCTCAAACCTTGGTTTGCACCTTTAATGAAGAAGTGATGGAAGGTGGATGGTAACCATATAGTGCTATAAATGGAGACATTTTAGAAGAGGTATGGAAAGATGTGTTATACCACCATTCTACAAGTGGTAGCCATTTAACCCAATTTTCTTGTTCATCTGATACAAAACAATAGAGACACCCCTCTAAACATTTGTTAACCACTTATGTTTGTTTGTCAGATTGGGGGTGGTAAGATGAGTTATGAGCTAACTAAGTACCTAAATAGGAAAATAGTTCAGTACATAAATTACTAGTTAAAATATGATCATGATCACTTACAATTATTTTTGGGGTTCCATGTAGTTTTAGAATTGATTCTATAAAAATAGTTACTGTTGTACTTGCTAAAAATGGGCATATTTTGTAAGCCTATCCACAATGACCAAGATAACATTCTTACCTTTATAACAAGGCAAACATGTGATGAAATCCATGGAAACATCCTCCCACCTTTGAGTAGGAATTGCTAACAGTTGTAACAGACCTGGGGTATTAACTATCTCACATTTATTCTGTTGGCATATCAAGCATTCTGCCACAAACTTTTGTACATCTCCCTTGAGTACTTTCCCAAATAATTATTTTTTAAATTTTGTGATAAGTTTTCAAGAACCCTAAGTGTCCCCCAATTGGACATGCATGCAACTCTACAAGAATCTTATGCTTAAGCTCTAAATTTTTGCACAAGTATAACCTACCCTTATACCATAAGACATTACCTTTCCATTAAAATTTTTAGAGGATAAAGTACCTTGTTGGAGATTCTAAATCAGAACCTATGTATCCTTCTCTTGCTCCCATTCTAACTTGGCTTCATCCACCCAATTTTCTTACAACATGGACATTGCACAAAGTAATGCTTATGTGGATGTATCCCATTTGGATAGTGCATCTGCTACTACATTATCTTTACCCTTCTTGTATATGATTTCAAAATCATAACCCAACATTTTGGTTACCCACTTTTGTTGTTCCTCAGATGATAATCTTTTCTCCAAAAAGTATTTGAGACTATCATGATCCATTTTCACCTTAAAGTGTCCACCCATCAGATAGGGTCTCTATTGTTTAACTACATGAAGAGTAGCCATCATTTATTTCTCGTAGATAGGTTTTTGTAGATTCTTTCCTTTCAATTGTTGACTCTCAAATGCAATGGGTCTTCCTTCCTACATTAGTACCACTCCCAACCCAGATCCAAAAGCATCACATTCAACAATAAATGTCTTTGAGAAGTCTGGAGTAGCAAAAATTGGAGTGGTACACATAGCTACTTTTAGTTTCTCAAATGCTTTGGTTGCAGAATCATTCCAATATAAGGCATCCTTCTTTAGTAATACAGTGAGTGGAGCCGCTATGTTGCCATAACCTTTCACAAATCTTTAGTAGTAACTTGTTAGTCCTAGGAACCCTAAGAGGTTTTTGAGATTTTTTGGCATGGGCCATTCCATCATACCTTTGATCTTTCAGGGATCAACTTTGACACCTCAATGGGAAACAATGTGACCTAGGTACTCTACCTCCTATACTCCAAAAGCACATTTGGATGGCTTCACATAAAACTGATGCTTCTCCAAGACTATCAATGCCTGTTTAACATGTTGCAGATGTGCTTCCCATGTCTAACTATAAATAAATATGTCATCAAAGAAAACTAGCACAAAATTCTTTTTAAAAAGGCCTTAAAATAGTGTTCATCAAGCTCTAAAAAGTAGATGGTGAATTTGTAAGACCAAAAGGCATTACCAAAAACACATAATGGCCCTCATGTGTTCTAAAATCAGTTTTATGAACATCTTTATCCTTGAGTCTAATTTTATGGTACCCCGAGTCAAGATCCAATTTTGTGAAATAATTAGCACCATGTAACTCATCAAGCAAACCATTAATTACTAGAATAGGAAACTTATCTTTTATGGTGTACTTGTTGAGTTCCCTATAATCTAAGCACATCCTGCATGTGTCATCTTTCTTCTGCACCATGACCACTAGTAATGAATATGCACTTTGGTTGTGCCGGATGATCCCTGCCTCTAGCATCTCATGGACCATCTTTTCAATTTCACTCTTATGTGCATATGGATATCTATATGGTCTGATATTTGCTAGTTAACTCCCTAGAAGTAGTTGAATGGCATGATCATGTTCTATTTTTGGTGGTATTCCTTTTGGCATGGCCCCAAAAATAGATGGGTGGTCATCAAGAATCATTTGTAGATTAGGATGTGTAGATTCTTGTGTGGGTTGAACTTATTTGGAACATAATCATGCAATAATTCCCTTTGCCCCATTTTTTAGCATCTTGGTCATCTGATGTGAACTAATCAATTATGAATATCTCACCTATAATCCATGTAGTTCAATTTTCCTACCTTCAAAACGAAAGTACATGAATAGTTCTTGGAAGTTCATCTCAATGGTACCCAAGGATGTGAGCCTTTAGACTCCTAAAATAATGTATGTGCTACCCATGGGAATAGGAAACATAGGAGAATCAAGATTGTACTCACCCATAGCAATCTTAATACTATGGAATTTGTCTAAATAATTAATTGTGCCACCATCTGAAATCATGACTTCAAATTATGGTGTTGGGTAGATGAATTTTTTCAATCGAGTTTCCAACTTATGGTTGATGAAGTTATGTGTGCTCCCCGAATCAATCAACATTGTCACCTTCTATTTCTTGAGGAAACCCACCACCTTAAAAGTTTGTGGAGTGATAATACCTACAAGTGCATGAAAAGAGATTATAGGTTGGGAATCTTTAGGTACCTCCTCTATCTCTTCCTCATCATCATTAGAGGCATGCTCTTCTTCTTCATCTTCATTGGAACCCGCAATGTATAATAACTTCTTCTCAACACATCTATGTCCTTTGCTCCACTTGTCACAACTAAAACATAATCCTTTTGCATATTTCTCTTCAATTTTTTTATGGGTCAATCTAGTAAGTATAGGAAATGTTGGTGTCGATATGCTACAATCTTTGAAGTGAGTGAATGGTTGCTTCTTGTTGGATATGAATTTTTCCTCAGCTCTACATGCTATGATAATAGAATTATAAATCTTAAGTGGATTAAACATGCATACATCATGTTGAAGGTGGTCCTTGAGACCACCCAAAAATAGGTCTTTCAAGTTCTCCTCATAAATTGTCTCTACACGTAAGGATAGGTTTTGAAAATGATGAATATAATCCTTGATGGAGCTAGTCTATCACAATTTTCCCAATTGGCTAAAGTAATTATCTTTCACACCATTGCCATAGTTTAATTATAGCTCCTCTATAAAAAATGACTAGGTGACACTGAGAGTCATCTTTTTCTTTTGAGCACACAAAATTTGTGCATATCCACCTTTGGTAATGGTACCTCTATGGCAATGTGGTTGGATTTGAAGTAGACTGGTTTGGAGAACCACCCTAGTGGGGTTGTACAATAACAATAGCTAGATGATTTGACTGATTATTTTTCAAATCCATCATGATATCTACCAAACTATCTTGTATGGATTTCATATTAGATTGTATGCCTTACACCTCACTTTGAATGCCTTGCACACTATAGTCAAGTTCGCTCACTTTGTGATCTATGTCAAAGAACCGTGTTACAATGGATCTAGTACATCCCACTTCTGAATCCATCTCTTCCTTGTTAGTATTTCTACCTAGAGTTTCATCACCCTTTCCTCAGCCCTGAGTTTGTGGACCTTCCATAAAAGGGTTTTACGATGTCGACCCTGATTGGCACTTTTGACCCAACTTTAACTAAGCAATTTTGTACTTATGTTGGCCTCATATCAAAACATACAATAACCATACCCTATCCAAATTTTTATAATATTTCTAAAAATGTAAATAACTCAAAAATATTCTTCGAATTGCACACTATGGAGCAATTTTATGAGAAACCCTAAAATGGAGATAACTTTTCTAAAATAGATCCAAATGAGCTAAAATTTTAATGGAAGATTAATTTGATTATTTCTCACCTATATTAGAACAATTTCATATAAATTCACAACCATTTTTTATATATAGCAAAATTTAAAAAATTAGGGTTTCATTGACAAGATTGCCCAAATCGTAGCTCTGATACCACTTGTAATGAAATTACTTAAACAATAAAGTAAAATAGTAGAAATAGATCCAAATAAGACTAAAATATATCAGAATATATGTTAAGTGATAAGCCACTTTGAGGGGGCAACCTCCACGAGCTTCAATAAGAGTAAAATTCACAATATGATGATAAACAATTACCCACTACCTCATATATATAGTCTATCTAGGCTGTGGTTACTCCATACCCTAACCTATTAACCAAATTAATGAATAGATAAATGTTATATAGAATCAAAGAGAAATAAGTAAGCCATAAGACAGCTATTCCTATCGTAATACATGCAATAGGTTAGGGGCGTAGCATATTGAGTACTCTCCCATAAGTATTTATAATCTGATCACTTGATACCAACTATATGTGCAATGAATCCATTAAATATATATATATATATATATATATATATATATATATATATATATATTATTATTATTATTATTATTGTTGTTGTTGTTGTTGTTGTTGTTATTTTATGTGAGTGGGAAACAAGCCCATAATTATTTGTGATAAAATCAACAACTTTCCATTATAAGCTTGCCATTCAATTCCATGAGAACCCAGTTACTATGTAATAGACAAGATGGGTACACAATGTTATTTCTATTAAAAATTATTTGTTTTTAATTTAATATAGAGGATTGATGTGTGTTCAAATCAAGAAAATTAATCTAATTAATTCATCTTCTACAAAAGTGATTTTTTATCTATTTGAAACAATGAAGAATAGATATTAATATTATTGGTCTTTAGGGTGTTTGATTCTATCAATGTCAGCATGAATGCCTACAACAACATACATTTCAAAGTGTAGATAATGTTTTAAATGTTCAATTTCATTGTCTTCATTTCAAGTACAAATTGAAATATTATTTATATTTTATTAAGCCCACCTTTGACAACTAGTGTGGGTACCAATTTCAGAAAAATCAAGAGGTCTGGGTCTCCCCTTATCCAAAAATAGTTGGACAGGTTATTGTTCCCCAAATATAAATTCTTTATTTCAAATTCCAAATTTATATGTTTTTCTACCAATATAATTATAATGGGATGTATAGATCTCTAACTTCATCACCTTTACCTTTGGACCTAGAAAAAATATCAATTTCTTGACAATAGCTATAAAAAAACATGACAAGAGCAATGGAAAAGAACATTTATGGAAACTCAATCAATGATTGGAAATGGGTCAGTGAGCACAACAATAATTCAAATAAAAATTACTCACCTTATATATTATGTATGAGTTAATTCTCTTGCTCTTCTATTATTGGTATTTTACGAATAATTTCCATGTATTTTGTGTATTATAGTGTTCAATATTGTACCTTTATATTGAGTGACTTTAAAAAATTAGGATGGCTCAATTTTTACAGTAAGATGTTATTGGGTAATGTTTTAACAACTAAAAATCCCTTTAATTTGATGATCCCTGGAGTGGGTGTCAACTAATTTATTTAAGTGAAGATGGTTTGAAAGCAAGGGACTGAAGGTAAAAAGATGGATCTCTTGAAAAATGTCATCAACTATTATCTAGGAAGAGCTTTCAAACACATTTTAGGATGGAATCCTTAGTTTTAACTCCACAATTTTAATGTATTTTTGAGAAAGAGGCTTTTATCTCTTATAACATTTAATCAACATTCTATCAATATCCATGATAATTTTTTTTATAAATTTAATACCTATCTAGACTTAGTTTGGCTATCAAGATATTAAGCTAGATTTTTTTTTACTTTTTAAATTTTTTTTGGGAGGAGCATGAGGGGCTCGATATTATTTAATTTTTGGTTTTTTTTTTTGGTATGGAGTATTGCTTATATTGGATTGGACATTGAAATTTTATTGAAGGCATTTTTGTTTCTTTTTATTAATCTTATGTTGATCCATATAATTTACCAATGAGGATGTTTTGATTTTCAGCCGGTGGAACTCCCAGCTCAAGCACATGCACATTTTTCTTACATTCATCCACATTACAACCTAGCCCTTAGGGAATCTCCCTTAGCTCACACCATAGTTTGTCACCCCCAGTATGTGATTTCATAACAACCACATTTGGCTACATCAAATCCAACTATCCTATACAATTATTCAAATAGTGATTGAAACCAAATGGTTCCATCTCTCAAATCCTTTTTCATCAGTGAAATTTAAGTGAAAATGTATTCAATGGTATGTACTTGGGAATATAATTTGCCCTCCCTAAATGCATACTGATTTGAGGAATCCTATTACATATTTAGATCTATCTTATTTTTATTTTTAAAGTCTAAAGAAATAAGTTTTTCTAAAGGTGTGTGTTTTACTGGGTTGCTTCCAATCCCACTCAAAAATGTTGGTTTGATCCAGTTTGAATTATTGATCTTTGTAAATAGTTTCACACTACACATTTTGAAGGACGTTAAGAACATAATATTATTGTGATATTAATTTCTTTTAAAATTTAAAATTTTGATCATAATTTCCATCACCTGTTGTAAAATAAGTGGTTCTTCTTACACTTGTGCTCTATGTACTTGTTTGGAGACATGGTCTTGTGGGTTGTAATAGGTTGCTTTTTTGATGAAGAGGTCATAACACATTTGAAGTAATTAATTAACCAACCACAACTTGGTTCTACTATTTATCTGAAGAGAGATTTTAGGATGCCATATTCACATGCACAAAACTTGGGGATATGTCACAACATATGCTATTTTCATATGTATGTATTTCATCTAAAGCCTTTTATCTTATTGGATTGTTAATAAATTAATTTACTGTATATCAAGATTGGAGAACTAGGTATATGCAAATATTTTTATTTGAGTTAACATATAATCATTAAAATGTTCAATTTTATTACATTAAAGGATAAAATAATTATTTATGCATAAACATTTCTACTTATAGGGATGGGTATCAGTCGGGTTTATACTTATTTTTAGAAATTGAGTTGACAAGATCATGGATTTAGCATCCTATTGGAAAAAGATAAAAAGTCACATAATAAGCATACATTGGTTTCAATTATATTTTTTTGATGATGGGTCCTCTAGGAGACCTTAAATTTAGAACCACATAATTACCATGCCATTAATTATACATAACCTTCACAATAAACATACAACTAGAAAAATAGTTGAATTATTGATTAGTACTCATTATTGAGTGAAATAAGAAAGCATTTAAGGCTTATCATAGGTGTGAAAACCTAAAATGAAAATGTAATATATCATATAAATATTAACTAGCCAGGGTTAATCTCAATTCCAAAACTTATTTACCTTGAACATGTATTTTAGATTTAAACTAAAAATTAATTATTCTTGGTCCTACCTTATCAATTTTTAATAGGCCTTTGATCCAAGTGTAAATCAAGTGTAAATGTCCTTAATTCTAGTATTTAGGGCCTCAATAGTCTAGGTAATTTATCTTAACCATTTTCACCTTCACTTAAATAAGTAATAACATAGTGTTGATGCTAACCCATTTTCTATCTTTACATGTTGTCTACCTTTTTGTACTCTAAAGACTCTAGATTCTAAGGTATATTTCAAATAAATTTTAAACTGTCTTTATCTACTAGTATATATATATATATTAAATGAATCCCTCTAATTTTTTTTGAGAAATACCAATCTTGAGATGCTTATCTTAGATTTTTCACATATCGCATTGACTAATGACTCTATTTCCTTCTCCAAAAATTTTATGCTTACTGGTACTATATGGTCTCAATCTAGTTGTTTCACTATGTATATCTTAAAAAATGTCATATGAGTTGAATCCAACATTATAAGGAATAAAATTTCCTAAAATTCCACTTATAACACTTTATTTGCATAGACCAATGCCATCAGATAGGAAAATCAAAGCCGTTGGGGATGTGCAGGCAGTTTGGAGTCACCAACACTCTTAGTGATGGTTCATGAAGCACAAACCACCAAAATTAGAAATATGACCATGAGGCTAGAGTACATATAGACTAATTTAACCCACTAAGTGTACTCACACTCTACTCCTCCTTTCATACCAATGTTAGGAACCCATACTACCACTTCTCTTTATTTTGTTAGTGTCATAGTTGTTATGGATGCATATGCTTTATAAGTAATCACATGAGATTTTTTTTTATCCCACATTCATGGGAAGTAGCAGTTGCTTAGATTAGACTTAGTATATAGGTGAGTTTTGAGGTCAATGAAGGCATCCATGAATTTATTGTATTAAGCTTGTTAAGAATGGGATATACTGAGAGGGGGGTGAATCATTATATCATATATCTTATAAAAATTTCCCTTAATCAAATTCCACTTAACCAAACATTCAAGATATGCAATAAAAATGAAACAATAAACACCACACAAGATAGAGATAAGCATATGTTTTGTATCTGCAATTTTCTGATTCAACAAAACATCTCTTTTCAGAGATAAGCCTATATTTGTATTGCAGTTGTTAAGTAATACGATGTCTCTTCTCAGAGAATCCATTGTTATTGTGTTATTTCTATGCTATTGAAATATTTGTCAACCAAAACTTCTAAGTTTTGGATCAGTGGTATCAGATAAGTTTGTCTTGAGAGTGTATGTTGGATAGAAGAAACTTGGGTGGGAAGCGACAAAGCTTCCAAATGCTCCACCTGTGCACCCCAAACGACCTCAAATGGTAGATGACACTGAGACATTTCATCCTTTCAAGGAAATGGTGAATGAAGCCCTCTAGTGACAACAAGCGCAGATGCTCCAACAATTTTCTCAAATTCTTCAAACACTTCCGATGGGAAATTTGGGCTCCGTGGCTACACATCTGGGATCCTCATCAAGGGAGCTTCCTTTCAGTGCCCCAACACCCTTCAAGGTTTAGGTAAATTTTGATATTCCCACATTTGAAGGCAAAATCAATGCTGATGCAGTAGAAAATTGGTTGGATAAACTGTCATCCTACTTCTCTGAAAATAAGTTCACCGATGGAGAAAAGATCACTTTTGCTCTTTTGAAATCATCATTACCCATGAAAAACTAGTGGGAAGTGTACAAAAAGAGGTTCAGTATGGATATCATTGGCCTTGGGGTGGAACCCACCTGGGATGATTTTACGAAAGTAGTAAAAGAAGAATACTATCCCATCGGCACGTATGATGATCTGTATATACAGTGGTAACAACTTCTCCAAGGCAAGGACCAATCTGTGCAAGATTACATAGACACTTTTCATTCTTTGTCTACAAGACTGGGCATTCAAGAAAGTGAGAAACATAAAACTCTCAAATATCGTGGTGGACTACAGTGGTACATCTGGGGGGAAATGTAACTCTTCAATTTGGAAACCATCGGTGAGGCATACAAGTTCATAGTAAAGATCGAGAAGAAGCATGGAAGAATGGATATAAAGAATCAGTCTTAAAAATGGAAAAGTGATAAAGAAGTCCAAACACGAGGCCAAAATTGGAAGCAAAAGGAAGGAAAGACTGGGAAGTGGTGTGGTTATCACAAATATAGAACTCACTCCAAAGAAGAATGTCAAGCTATCAAATCACTACTTTCTAAGCACCATCCTCAACATCTACTACTCTACCTCATACAGACCCTGCAGTTGAAGAGGTTGAAGAAGAAATTATAGATGTTGATCCTGAAGCCATTGTAGCTTCATCACAAACACATGACGAGATGCTAGATGACAAGGAAACGTTGTTTCACTCTAAGTTATGGGTGAAAGGTAAGCCTTTACATTTCATTCTTGATAGCAGAAGTCAAAAGAATTTAATCTCTACTAATGTTGTGAAAAGCCTAAATCTATCCATGAAGCCTCACCCAAAACCATATAATATTGGATGGTTGAGCCCAAGGAGAGACCTCCGTGTCACCCACTAATGTCTTCTCTCATATGTAATACAACCTTTCCAAGATGAGGTCTTATGTGATGTGGATAATCTAGATGTTTGTGATGTACTCTTTGGTCAGCCATTCATGTATGATCGACATGGTATATACAAATCAAGAACTAGATGGATCACTCTCACTCTTGGAACATGGTGCTACACGGTACCATAAGTACCACCTTCCACATCTGTCTCTCTGCTTAGCACAAAGAAATTAGTTTTCATGGTGGTCAAGCCATAGGAATCCAAAAGGGCCAATGTTACAGCCCTAAAAACACAACAACAGAAGCAAATAGATATCACGCTGAAGAAGTTCACAGCCTTCCATCCACAGACTGATGGTCAGACAGAAATGGTGAATAATCAGGCCCCACACAATTCCATAAACCACAGTCCCTTCCAAGTGTGCATCGGGAATCGAATCAAGACACAACTCCCACACCTGATGGGGAACAGTGACGCAATGGGGACCATTGCTTTTTAAGGAGGGAGGAATGATCTAGGCAACACTTTGGGTGACCACTCGGGTAGCAAAACATTCCTCGAATCTTGTATTGTTTTCATTCTTGGAAGTCACATTATCGGTGACAATGATTTCCTCGAGCCATTATGTCCTTGAGCATTGTACTATTTTAATTATGTTATTTCTCTCGAGCCACTCATTCTTAAAAGGTCACTGTTAATTCCTCGAGCCACTCAATCTCCTAATGTTTTCAAAAAATATGTATAAATGCATTGTAACCTCAAAAGGGAAAGCAGACATCTCTTCTCAGAGATAAGCGTATGTTTTGTATCTATAATTTTTTGACTAAAAAAAACATCTCTTTTCAAAGATAATCCTACATTTTTATTGAGGTTGTTAAATTAATATGACATCTCTTCTCAGATAATCCATTGTTATTGTGTTATTTATGTGCTATTGAAATATTCGTCAACCAGAACTTCTGAGTTTTAGATCAGTGCCAAGATCAATAAGGTTGATATATATCAAGTCATGTATCTTATGTCACAATCGGATGCATCTATTTGTTGTGTGGCCTAGTTCCCTGTGAAAATCATAGAATGCATTTTGATCATATCCTTGTAGAAGAGGCTTTGTTGTATCAACTTTTTGAATAGGAGGGAGAGATATGATCTTGCATTCCAATAGCTATTGTAAAACTCTAGCTAGAGATAATAGTAGAATGGTAAAGGGTCTCTGATGAGGCACTGATAAAACTTCTCACTAAAGGGGCTCTAAAACTAAATTAACTATAGGTTGATTTTAAATTTTTCTATTATTAACCTTTACTTTGTATGGGACTTTACTGTTACTCTTGTTTGTTGTTTCTGATATGCCCATGTAATTGAGTTTTCCCATTGAAAGTAATTTGACATCCATTTCCTTTAGTGTATGACCTAACTCAATGAAGGAAGAAAACTTTTTGAACGTTATTGACTCATACAAAGCTGGCAAAAGACTCTATTTGAAGAGATCTTATAATTCTTGATCAGCCATGGGGCTAGTCATATTAGCAAAGATAGTGTTATATCTAAGAACATAATTTGTGAGATGCTCAATGGAACTTTGATTCTATTGTGAAACTTGAGCATAAGAAACCTTGTCACACATTTTAATGCTAAAATGATCTAGGAACATATTGACTAAAGGATTGAATGCATTGATTGAATGATTCGGTAGACTAGAGAACCATTATAGAGAATAATCCTTTAAACTCTAAGGAAATAGCTTGGTTAGTAACTAGTAATTTGGCACATAGTCCAAGCATGTTTCATGAAAAGATCTCAGGTGTATTTATAGATCACCCTTGCCATCATATAAAGTGATCTTGGGTTGAAAAAAACTTGGTGGCAAGGGTGTAGAAGCAATAAGGCATGCCAATGATGTATGAAGTAGAGCAAAAGAGTTCAAATCATGTGTTAGTCTATAGGCACCTTGCTCAAGATGTAACACCTTGGATTGAATAAATTTGACATCTTACACAATGACAGCCACATCAAGAGGCAAAGATGTACTAACGGTAACTAGTGGCACTATATACAAAGGTTAGGCTACTATAGGGGGTTGATGAGACATAGTTACCCCTGTAGTGTCATTTACAACTGGTTGTTTAGTGGTATGAGAGGGTTGACCATTGTTTTATTTTTATTGTTCTTCTTGTAGTATTCTAATCATATCATGTTGTCTATCAAGATTTTTAGTTAAAAGGTTGTGACGTTCCCTCTTATCAATTTCATCAAAACTGGTATATTAGGCCATGGTTAAAGTAGGAAAACAAATTGAAAGTGGATTGAATTTTTTGTAATAAGTTGTAATAAGAAAGATGTTATGGAAGACAAGCACTGAATAAAGGAAATGTAAAGTCCTAAAAAAAATTGAAATGTGCATAAAAAGGATACGATGCTGACAAACATGTAAGGTGATACCTCAAGAAGCAAAGGGACCTAGTAAGTTCAATTAGGGTATGAAAGAAATGATTTTTAAAATTACTATTGTAAATGTTTGAAACTTAAATGTGAAATTTTGATTTATATATGTAGGAAAGAAAATATTGCTAAAATCGTTAAGGAATTTTTCCTAGGGTTTCTAGGGTTTTTATGCACAAAATAAGTAAGTCAGGATCACTAAATGATTTAACTTTTTTGAGAATAATGGTTTTTTATTCCTATTTTAGTTAAGGGATTGGATTAATACATTAGTAAAAAATATGGTAATAAATCAGTCCTAATTTGTGAAATCTATTTACCTTTCTAAAAATAGCAATAAATAAGGAGAAATATAACTTACCTTGAAACTATAATGAGACAGATGATATAGAGATTAAAACTAGTTGTACAAGACTAGAAAAGTGTCAATAACGTAAATATGCCTTTCATTTCATGAAAGGATAGAAGCATTGAAAACAAGACACTTTGGTGTCCGATGGCATAGTCCAATCCTGTCACTATTATCCAAATTGGTCACAAAGACCTAAAACTTTTTGGGTTTTTGCATTGTGCCGGTATGAGCCTACCTGTGAAAAATAGAATTTTGGTTATCAATGAAACTCACTATAAAGCTGATTTAATCTTCTAACCCTAACCCTCCATCATGCTTGATAAAACAATATCTGAATCACTTGAGAAAGGGGGGTTAGTGTGTAAGATGCACTAAACGTGTAATCCACACCCCTTGTGTGGACATGTTGCTTAGATACCAATACTCTGAAAATAGGTCAATCCATATGTAGGTCTCCCACCTAATGTGTTTTAGTGCAATAGTGTGATGTAGATGAAAAAATGTCAATTTGATAGTGTTTAAGGTGGCTAAAGATTGGTATGAGGGTTTGAGTATGTTTGCAACTATGATGGGTGATTATATATAGATAAAAGGGAAGTTTTCCTTAGTGTTTTGTTTGTATTATTTTTTTTTATTTTTTGTCATTTATCTTTAGTAATGAGCTTTGAGTGGGATTTTAAATGGAATAATTGGACATGGGTTAGATGTATTCACACTACGTGAACCTAATTAAGGATAAAGACTAGATGAAAACAACCACTGGGGCTCAAAGTGCAAAAGGATAGAAGCATAAAAAATGGGACACTTTAGGGTCTGGTGCTATAGTCCAATTATGGAACTCCTATCCAACAAGCTTGAGACCTGGGGGAATAGGTTTAGCATGGGGAATGTATCCTCGTTGAGGTGGAATGACAGTTTAATTTTTTTTTATGACTGGCAATGAGCAAAAAGGTGTCTAGAAGGGTCACAAGAGCATGAAAAAAATACCTATGGATATGGTGTCACAAGCCACACTTAAACTACCAATTTTGACATATACAAGGACTTAAAAATAAATTTGACCTCGAGGAAGAATACCTAACGAAATATCTATAATAAGAATGTATTTTATCAAGGGTGGCCCTAGTTTGTATTATAAAGTCATATCTTCTAGTACAGATAAGATTTGTATTCCAACCTATAAGCTATAGTGACTGCAATGGACATCAACATGAAAGAATAACAATGATCAACATTGGATACCAGCTTCTTTACTTGTTTGAAAAACCTACTAAAACTCACCACCACATAGAATTCGAAGGCCTGATATCACTCGCTACCATGCAAATTTGAAAGGCCTATTAATGCTCACCACATGGTTGTGTTAAATAACTACATGCTTGTAATTTTTCAATGCCAGTAATTACATTGAGATTGATAAGGCTTCTTTGTTGTCAGGGCTTGGCAATCCTCTTTGTTATGAGATTTTGAGCTATATGCCTTTTTTCATTAAATATCTTTTTTGACAAATGATAATGCTTGCCCCTTCCACAGGTGTTGTCACCATATCTATCAGTTTCAACTAGTCGAAACAAATTATATTAAATACACATGAAAGATTAATCCAAATTCCAATGGCATGTGTAGGTAGGGTTACTAGACTGTTAATGTAAGAAGTTAATACATAATCCTATAAATTCATATCCCATACTCATACTATGGATCCCATACCAAGACATTCATCATGATGTATAAAACTATGAAATGAAAAAATATTTTTAATTCTAATTTATGCTTTTCTATGTTTTTGACTAGCACATACTGATAGGCATTTATTTCCATGCACTATGTTTGACATCAACACTCTACCCTTTAATAACATGCCACAATTTCAATCAATCAAAATACTCAAAAACGTTTTTCTTCATATTTTTTGTTAAAAAATATGCAAGTAGACTATTGAAAACCTAAAAAATTTCTAATGGAAAAATAATAATGAATTTTGATTAGAGGATGTAAATTTTAATCGGAGGATAAATCAAATTAAATGCTTTAGTTATCTCTTGGGGACTAATAATGAATAGAAAAGGTTATTTATAACTTGATATTATTTTTTATTTAAAAATAAGTGTGAAATATAATCTTATTTTTAAACTTAATATTATTTCTTATTAAGTGGATTCATGTCATTCTTTCATCTTATTGGTCTTTAAAGATTCTCTCTTTGCTTTAAATTTTAATCAAACTTTTAAGATATATGTCAAAATACCTTCCCAAATTTATCCCCCTCACTCACTTTACACAAAAATATTTTGTAAAATATATATTTCTAGATTATTATAAGAGTTATCATTGTAGGTTTTTCTGTAAATTTGTAGTCTTTTATCCACCGTGGAGATGGAGGTGTGACAAATCTATTTGATGACGTATATATTCCATATTTTCTTATTTGGAGTAGAATAATGAGTGTGTAGGGTACTATAAAAATGTAATGCTCAAATTTAATATAACTTTTATCTTTCTCATTTAATATTTAATATTCTTAATTTTTGCAAATTATTTGCGTCATGGATATCTAATGAACTACATCATCATTTTGGAATTTTAAACAACATATTTTCAGAGAAAAAATATTGCAATAAATGTACCCACTATACTATATTTTATATTATTCATTTGAACATCAATTACTAAAGCCACATCATGACACTTGCAATTTCATTATTGGGATGTTCATCGGGTCTTGTGTCTCTTATCACTACACTGCTATCTCATGATTAACATTAAAGAAATTCTTATTTGTAATTTAATATATTAAATGCAGTCCAATATGAATGGTGTTAACAAAAATTATGATATATCTTTTTTAGAGAATATTTATATTATTATGAGGAGAGGTATAACCTACATATATTTATATTAAGGGATGGGAGAAGCATGTGCAATCGTCTTGTTGAGTGAATATGCTATCAAATTTTCAACCTTAAATTTGACATCCTTTTGACTTTTATAGGATATTTTTTCTTCTTACTTAGATAATGTGATCAAAATTTTGTAATATAGATAGATATCGAGTATTAACAATATTTATAGCATATATTTTATGTTGACTATTTATATTTTTTTGTGAAGAGTTGTAACATACATTGATATATAAGGATGTGGGAGAAGCCTCTATAATATTGTTGTCAAGTGAGTATGTTGAAAAAATATTTGACCTTATTTTTGACATTATGTTGATTGTATAATTAATTCTTACTTGAATAAGGTGATCAAAAAATTGTAATATGTTGGAGACACATTAGAATCTAAAGGCCTTTTTTAAAATTTTTTTTGAGCTTAATGCATTATTACAGCTAGATTGAATCAATCTATGATCAATAAATAATAAATTTGTGAATACAATGATAAATTTGTTGATCAACATGAAACCCTTCAATAGATGAATTATATAACAAATCCAATATATGTGCCTCAAGAGAGATATATATAGTCACTTTCTAGAAAAATCTATTTAAGATATATGTATGTAGACACCCAAATTTGTTATTAGATAATTGGAAACATCAAATTTGACACACTATGGCATAATTGGACATTGGGTATCCCTTTGAAACTTGTACACACTTTCTCCCTATCTATCTGCCCTTTATTTTCTTGGCTAACCCTATTTTCTAAGTACACCTATTTAGGATTAGCCTAGCCTATACAAAAATATTCCATATTCCTAGTCAATCCTTCTCAATATCTAAAACCACTAAATTTCACTGCTATGATAATATTGGTAACTGTTGGACAATCATAGTTACCAATAATGTTTGCCTATGCCAATAATGTCCAAGATCACTCAACAACTATTTTTCTAATTTTGAAATCTCAACCAGATTGACATAAACATGTTTCATGGGTTAGTCATAGTGGGAAATGATAAAGAACTAGCTATATATACAATTCAATCCTAAGGTTATCACTAACTTGGTCAATACTTGATCACTTAGAAATTACTTGATTACTACTTGACAAATCCACAAGCACTATTTTGAGACATTATCATAAACACATTAAAATATGAAAAAACCTTAAAAGAGAATCCCTAGATCCAAGTTTAAATACATGTGAAAGTAAAATTTGCATGGTGTCAAGTATTAAAATCTAAACATCTCTTTATATTCTAGATTGATAAAAATTATGTACACACACGTAAGTGGGAGAACTATGTGTAGTATGAGCCTTCTTCAAAGTATTTGAATGTATATGATGCTCAACCATTAAGTACAAAGTGATTGGGGTTGTCCAACCTCAAATATTATCCTTTTTTAAGGGTCATCTTTTGTTCAAAAACACAAGTAGAGTTTGATAGAAGGATAATATAAATATAGATCAACACATAGAACTAAAGGTGAGATCACATACAAGAAGAATATATACGCATGGGATTAGGGGTATAAGGAGTCACAGACCTGTATAAATGGATTACAAAGATGGTTAAACCAAGAATTAGTCATGAAAAACACAAGAAATGCATTAAAAAACTAACAAGATAAGCCAACCTATTCAACAGAGTGTTTTCTAATGATAACTAAGAGTAAATGAAAGAAAAAACATAATTATTACCTTCCCAAGAGATTCCCATCACATAAATGTGACTCAAAATGTGATTTACCCCTTGATTTGGCACTCAAGTCTTGAACAATGATGAATTTAAATTTTCTCCATCGTCTGAAGAACACCAACTAAACTAGGCTCATAATATGAAAATCAATTTTATGCCTATCTTGAATCTATACTATTACAAATAAATAAATATCACACTACTCACAAATGGCTTGTAGAGGGAATCCTACATTATAAGTTTACACAAATGAAGATTAAAAATGTGAGTGAAGGGCCTCCAATTTATAGATTTTTTAAATTCATAAGAATGAACTATGACCATCCATATTGAGATTAAGATGTGTGGCTAGGAATTCATTCAATTTTGGAGGCTCAAATCATAAATTCCCTCATAACTATTTGGAAGGAAGGGACATTAAAGAGGCATGGGAGGTAATAAACTTGATATTTTTTTCATTTATGACTTATGAATGCCACCAAATAGATGATGTCATTGGGTGATGTAGATAATAGTAATGAATTTCCAATAAATAAATAATCAATAACTTCCATGGAATTCTTACTTAAGCTCATAATTTGATTTAATTTGATTAAGTAAGATTAATCAATTTTAGTGTAATTATTTGGAAATTGGTGAAAAATTAATCAAACTAATCATAATTTAATATTATTAGGTTTTAATTTGACTAGATTTGAATTATAAGATGATTTTAGTTGTGTACAAACCAATATCCCATTTAGGATGTTGTCAACACAAAATAACACATACAAATGCCTTGTGCTTCTAAATTTGGTAGAAAGAGTAATCTAGAACACCTAAGTGAATTTCACCATTTAGGCATGAAATTATTTGAGAAAATTTAATAATAACATAAAATGTATTACTCTAGTTAGGGATATGTTAGCCTAAATTTACACTTGTATATGACAAGCTCGAACCATTTAGCGCGTTTAAGTGATTTTGGCCTAAATTATGCATTGTTGTAAATTTTGAGTAAGACTAATAATGAAATGTAATAGACATGAATAAATTATAACATACAATATATCTTAAATATCTACCTAATTCATATCTACATGTATCTATAATTTGCTATAGTAGACAGACTACCTCATGCTAGTGTCAAGAGAAAGGTAATCTGAATGATGAACACAACCCTAAGACAATAATTGATTCAAATTTTTTGAAAATGATGTAAATGGATTAAATAGGAATTAAAGTAATGAATACAATTATCAAACCACATACATTTCTCATATATTCCTAAACAAGATCTATAATTTGATTACAAACCCATAGAGTGTTAATGTGAGAGTTTGAAAGCATGGCCTATAGATCTGGTTGCTCATTCGAGTTGGACATAACTTGATGAATTTATGATGTAACCAGGAGAATGAAAAATAGTACTAAAGTAAAAATTATTACCCAAAATAATCCTCTGTATTCTTTAGTAAGGCACCTCTAGTCTAACATAGTCATAAGTTAACTTGTGCTAATAAAAGGTATTTGTTAACAGGTAGAGGTATATAAATGGATGAATATGAGTGAGAATAATATCATAGTGGTGATATAATTTTAATATGATTCTTAAGGTAAATAAAAGTATATTTTCAACTAAAACCTCAACCTATAGTTAAGGCCAACCCTGCATTTGTGCATACAATCATCAGGTCTATAAGCTAGTCTTAGGTTTTGGAGTATTGAGAGTGTTATAGAGCTGATCTAGCTTCCAAAATTTGTATATATGGTCATAAATATATATTAACTGCATGCATAACCTCATTCATAAAATAAAATAGGGGATATGCCATAAATTTTGTCTTAAATAGAGGGGACTCCCAATCAAGACCACCTTGTAGGTTTGGTAAGTGAATGGTAAGGGGATGAGATGGAAATTATTGGAAAACTATATAATAGTGTTTAAAATTGTTTTGAAAATGAAAAAATGTGAAAAATCACTCATATTCATTAGAAACCACTCAGAGGTGGTCATAGGGCATGAAACACAATTAGGCTTATTAGGCCTAAAACTAGGTGTAAACACTACAAGAGTCCAAATTCATTCACATGACCATGGAAAATTTATGATATATTTTAGATACTTAAAATAGAGGTATAATATTTTTTGAAACCATCAGTTCTTATGAGACTACATAGAGGGGTCACTTTTGCCCTAAACTCTTGATAGGGGTACCCACAATGCTAGTGAAAGCTCTAAAGGCCATCTTCAAGTGTTCATACCTATACGGAGGTACTACATGGTACCATGAGGATATTTAGGTGGTTTATTAAGGTCTTATACTTGTTTTATATTGAATTTGTTCAAATATTAAGCTTTAATATTTTATGAATCATCCCTAAGAAGCAAAACCTTTTAAAACCCCCCTAAAACCCTATCTAGAACATGATGGAGAAGAAATAGATGCAAATGCACTCAAAAGTGGTCAAATGTCTTGGAAATTTTTTTATCTCTTGAATAATCTCTTTTGTTCCTTCCCACTCAAATTGGTTTGTCCCCTACGTGTACAAACAAGCTAAATTTAGTGTTTTTTTTTATAGACTTTTTTATTGTTTTGCAGGTGTAAAATGGAATTAGCAAATGAGAACAATTAGATGAGGTCAATAAGGACTTATTATAAATCCATATATTCATCTATATCCACATAAAATAAAATAAAAATATCTGCTACATCATTCATCACAAGCAGTCTTGGACAAATACTAAAAAAGTAAAGTTACTACTAATTGAGAAGATGAGAAGTCCAATTGTGGATATTTTTATAGTCTACCTAGTGGAGTGGAAGGAAAAGGGGTCTTAAATAGGTTTCCTAAAACCTCTTCCATGGATTTGGTTGAGTAATTGAAGGACACTTAGATGAAAAATGTGAATAATGACATTGTGAAGACTAATAAATTATTTCAGACAATGAGCACGAGTGTCATGAAGAAGGTATCTGACGACATTCACACCTTGTTTCCAAACCACCTAAGATAATGCAAATGTGTCAAATTATCCTAGTATATGTTCGAGGAGTCAAGAGATGCCTCATTATAAAGGCAAATTCAAGAAGGACAGTGGTTGAAGAAGACCTTCATAGTCTATTCCCCACTCCATTTTTATACAATTTAACTATTACTCATCACTTGACACTTTTTCTTGTGACCCTTGAGCTTTACTTATTCTCTCTCCTCTCACATGTTCTATAAATACAATCCACTTTTTATTTTATAAAAGAATCCACACCTGGTATGGTAAAGCCCTGCCAGTTTGATTCTATATTTTTCCTTTGAAATAAGGATTTGTAATCAACTTTTGATTTTATAATCTATCTTATCTAAGTGTTTGAAGTGATGTATATTGAAAGGTCAAGTGATTAGTATCTATCCTTATTTTATCTCAACTCTTCCATGTTTGATGCAAGTAGTTTTCCCTCTAACATGTCACATGAAGTGTAGTCAAATGCATTTGTTTATCTTTATGTGTAAGTAATATCCTTAGTTTATTTAATATAACCTTTGTTTCACTCACGTTGAGAAGTTCAATGCATGTCACCTTCATGTTTTAAATACAAATGTTAGAGAAATTCAAGATTTTGAGACTAGTCTTGTGACTCATGTTTTTTAGTGGCTTTGTATGGTGGTCTAGTGGAGATATTTTTGGAGTACCACCACATTAGATTATTTTATTTTCATGTTAATTCTAACCCTTTTCATCAAAGAAAGAAATTAGTATAGGTGATAGGAAAGCAAAGAGAAATCTAGGGAGATAGCCATTAAACCTAGAGGTTTACCTCTACTATAAGTAACCAATAGGCCTAGAGGTATTCCAATCTTGACCAAATCTTAGAGTAGGCTTGAAAAACCATATATAGGGTGGAAGATTTGATGACAAAATTTTTCCCTCCTAAATTGAGTTTGTGGATCTTGACATTTTATATAGGAATATAACTAGATGTAATGACTTGAATCCTTAAAAATGAGTACCCTTGACCTAAAATAAAATAAATTCAGACTTGGCTTATGACTATTAAAATAATTTAAATTTTCAATTTGAAAGTTTAGTTCCTATTTTCCTAACATACAATGGAGTTTCTAAGTGTTATGTAGATGATGGCTTGAGAGGTGTTGTTGTGATTATATACAGGAATATTTAGAATATTTTTATTAAATTACATTTATAAAATCTTGGTATATTCAATTCTAAACATCTTAAATTTTTAAAACTTACCATTAGGACATGGGAGAATATGTTGCAATATGGATCTGTCGGCCTAGTGTGGTCCTATCCCAAAATGATATATACTATCAAGATTTGGTTGATAGAAAATTTGAAGTATAATAAGGATGCATGTATTGTGTTTCAAGTAATTCTTGGATAGTATAAATAATATTTAATAATCTCATATCTATTTTAAGTTATTTCAATGGCAAACAGGACAAGTAAGCTAAGGACGTCGACATTAAAAATTTTCAACCACCTTAATGATTAAATTTGAGTGTCTATATTTTACCCATGTTACTGATTCCATGAAGTGAAATTAATAAATTAAAGGAGATGTGAACTTATGTGTGCATACACACTTTTCCATTTGATGTGAAGTTTTATTGTCCAAGGTGAACTAATTCAAAATTTGAAAAAATATCATTAAAAGTATTTGTTATCCATATTTAAAAAGTAAAAATCTAAAACTTGAAATTTAAAATTTCAGAAAGAGAGAAAGGAAAGTATGCACCTTAAAAAATAGGCAATTTAGATTCCATATTATTTGAGAGTGGAGAAGTTTGTGTTCCCTTGTTGAGGCATTTGGAGGAATGTTAAACCTATGGTAGATTGAGATTAATCAAATCTTATTTTGGAAACTGGTGAAATCCCTTGAGTTGAAAAGACATTACGCTCCAACTATAATATGAATGTATAGACTATTTGTTTAAAATAATTGAAAGGGTGAAACCACCAAATGTTTATCACTAAACTGCAACCATAAACATTGAGTTTCACTAGACTCAAACATGTTATAAGAATGGGTGGAACCACCAAATATGGCTTGCTAAAGTGTAACCATAGATGTTGAGTGTCACTAAAATATAATGTATCCCACATGCAACATGAGATGAATCACATTATTATAGATAGATCTAGATTCTATTTAAAACCTTTGTACCATTTGAAAATTTTGAAATTGAGAAATTTGAAATTTTTAATGTAGAAACATGAATGTGTATTAATATCATCCCTCTTATACTATAATAAGTTAATATATAATTTTAATTAAACTTTGAACTATTTTTAAATATGTAACATTTAATTGTATTTTTTTTTCACGTGCCCATGCATATGCATCAAGTATTTCTGAATATTTACTATAGGAATGATTGCACATGCATGTCATATGCCCCCATATTCTGAAAATCATTATCTTTGTCAATTAATTAGTTCTTCTTTTATTTTAATTATTTAATTAATCTTTAGCCATATGTTATGTGGGAGTGACTCTTCATGAATATTGAGAATTATTTATAAAATTCCACTAATATATATGTGTGTGTGTGTGTGTGTGTGTGTGTGTGTGTGTGTGTGTGTGTGTGTGTGTGTGTGTGTGTGTGTGTGTGTGTGTGTGTTTGTGTGTGTGAGAATTGATATCATAAACCTTTTTTCTACTCTTATAAAGATAAGTTTAAGTCATTATGACAAAATCAAAATTATCTTGCCTAGTGTTGAATGTAGATTATCAATATTTTTATGGGATTTTTTGCATTCAAATTGTGTGTCAACTTCATTCCTTTGATTTATTTCATATTATTGATATGATAATTTAGAAAATAAGCTTTTGGTTGTGTTATGTAGGTGTGTTACACCAACACCACAAGGTTTGGGGAAAAAACTAATTAAAAGTGTTGATGGAATTTTGTTTCCTGACATGTTTAATGCTACCCTACTTTTTCTAATATAGTTTTGTCAACCCTATTTCCTATTTATTATCAATTTATTTATATTATCATGTCTCATCCTATTATTATGATACTATAATTCATAGTTTTTTACCTACTTCATCTATTTTTTTAGAACATGTTCCACCAACAAATGTTGCTCGAAATGCGATTGGAAGTTTAATTTCTCTTTGAATGGTGAGGAAGGTTTTACCGAAATTTATTACCAAAGTTGGATATAATTTTTAAAATTATAATGAAGGATAAATGAGAATCTAGACATGTTAATTATTGAGGAACCTAAAATAGATAAAATAATATGAGAAAATAATTAAATTCAGTCACAAGGAAGAAAATAAGGAATGGGAATGAAGAAATTATAAGTGCACAAACACAAGTTTTAGCAGATTAAAAAACCTCTCTCCATGATACAAACATTAAATGATGTGTCTATTGA
>JARHVA010000628.1:2740000-2932500 GCA_037957365.1 Torreya grandis
ATTTTTGTTCATTACAATCTTTAGTTATATTTATTATTGAATTAGGGTGTGCCAACTGGCTTTTAGGGGTTTAGTTGATTGCATAATTAAGAGATCCCCTAAAACTATTAAATATGTTGGAAAACAAAATGTCTCAAATGAAACTTTAGACCTCAAATGATTACATGTATGGTGAACTTATTTAGATAAACCAAGATCATCAACAATACCCATTATTGTCGTCAACAAAGTCCAAAAATGCATTATTTCAAATTTTAACTTGTACCTCACATATGGTGAGTTATTTTAATCAAATGGAATGTGTGCCTTACCCATTTGATAAAATTCCCTAGACATGGATACCAAAAAAATTTCAAATATATATATTTATGTTCTTTTTATAGTTTAGTATTATATTTACATATTACATTAGAGATAAAGGGATTATAATTAAGTTTTAATTTCATTAATATTAATTAAGTTAAATTTTTTTATACAAAAATAATTAATATTATTAGATAATTTTAATAATATATAAAATAGGTCACATGCAAGGCTTATAAATGAATTTTATATATCATAAAATGTGTTTACAGTCACAAGGATCTGAAAATGAAAATTTACATTCATATCTAACATAAAGTTGACATATGGATTTATTACCAAACATAGTACTATGATCGAATCATAGGGTACACTATAAAATATTGAATACATTCACAAAGTATGTTTATGACTATGTTCACCTAGGTTAGAACTTCAAAATTATGTCTCAGATTCTTCTTCCTTCATTAAGATCACTAAAAAAACTAAAATTATTCTTCTTTATCTAATTGGAGAGTAATATTTGAAAATTTTTAGGGAAAAAAGATGTTTTTATACTTGAGGTAAGCAAAATAATTTCTTGATATTTTTTAGGCACATAAATGACAAAAATATAGAAAATAATAGCTAAATTGTTATAATAATTCAAACGTGCAACTAGTGACATACAATATCTCTAGCATTAACTTGACTCTCTTCAATGAATGCTTTATACTTTTGTAGAATTTTTATAAATTATTAATACATTTCACTTGAATAATGAACTATCTAGATTTCATATCATGTTTTAATGAACTTGTAGAGACCAATTTTTGGCAAAACCCTTGTTTTAAAATGTATTTTATCGACTTTGATTATATGGGTCTTATCTAGGAATCAAGTTCTTAATGGTGCATGTATTTTCATTTTTTACCCTTTTAATTTTTGTTTTCTTTGACTTTGTGGTCCACTTTTTCGATCTAGGTTGCTTGAGTCATACATTAAAAATAATGGCCTCTATCAAAGTGGGCCACAATTAAGGATCTACTAGATAGGATTGAATGCACAAAGAAAACTTGTATAGATTAGGGGACTCAGAAAGAACAACTCAAGAGAAAGAAGCTTGTCTCCAAAATCAGAAATTGTATTAACAGAATTAACCAAAAATTAAATAGGAAGGTTCATTATATAGGTGGAATATAAATATGTCCCAACATCATCATGCATGTTGGATTATTCTCTCCAATGACATTTATTAAGCCTAAGGAAGCTGAATAAAATGTGTAGGTAAAATGATTTAGTATTAAAAATCCTAAACTAATGCCCCTTAATCATAACTTAAGTGGGTTGAAGAATTGGGTCCTAGCAAAAAGGCCCAATGGGGTGCCATGTACAATAAAATTCATTGTATAATAAGAGATGGAATTCCCCTAAATGTAGAGAGACAAAAGGAAAGAACTAGAATCCCCCCATAATATGAACAATGTTGATGATTTAATCCTCTATTTGAATATTGGTAAAGGTCCATCAATGTCAAACAACATTTATTCCCTTTATAATAGGAATGAAAAAAGAAGTGTAACAAAAATCTATTGATTCTATAATGGAACATGAAGGTGTCAGTACAAAAAAAAAACTTAATGTGATCTAGAAATGAAGTGTGGCATAGGATTGGAAAGATCATTCATAAGGGATGAATGTATGCCACTGAAGTGAATCTATCATAAAGAGGACATGGAGGATTCATTAAAATAATGTCCATGTGAAATGTAGAGAGTAGCTAAACAACTCTAAAAATTAAATATTGGTTTATAGCTGAAGCATTTAGATCTATAATATTAATATCTACATGAACATATGAGTGGTCGAAGGTTTCAACAAATGTACTGTCATTGGAAATAGTACATTACTCCAAGGTGAAGGTATGTGTTGGCTTTAGAAGAGAAATAATCTACACATGAATAGATGTAGAATTTACAATGGGCTATTTAAGATCTAGAAAAATCTCATCATGTAGTGGTGGATTGATAAAAGGAAGAGCACTTTCCATAAAAATGGTGTCATTAGAAGAAATTGAATTGGGAGGAGAGACTACAACAGTCTCAAAAAATACAATAGAAAGATGAGGAGGATGAGAAATATAAATGTCAATAGGAACTCCTAAAAGAGTTTGAAGAGTTCTCCAAATAGTGGAGGGACACTCTGTGTGCTCCAAATGGTGGTGTTTATCTCATAAAATGTGCATGAGTAAGAGACCATAAACATAGTCATAAGAGTTTTCCAAGTCATTGTATTGAAAAGTGTTAGTGGGATTAGGAATCAATCCATAAAAAATCAAATAAGGTCTTGATCCATAAGTAAGCATTCCATGTACATTCATAATGAAACATAATTATTATTTCCAAGAACAACCATTGAAGTATAATCAACTATATACATCTGATATCTCTCAATTGGATAAAAGTGAGTCATCTTGACCACAAGTATCCATTAAATCTTTATGTGATGGACATCGAACTCAACAAAAAATGCATAAAATTGAGTAATATATGCAATAGTCACCAAATTCCACACAATATTACATAGGTTGTCACTTTACAATTGTGTGCATATATAATAGGCACATTTAAGTGTATATATAATCAAAACACATACAAAAACAATGCAAGAATGAAAAATATAAAAAGAAATACAATCCACTTAAATATATAGATTTTCAGGAATGATAATATCACCAATGTGTAAATATGGAAAAAAACTCACACTTTTTTCTAAATGGCATTGAAAAGGAAAAACCGTTAGGATTATAGAATGCATATCAGTATTAATGCAATAAATATGGAAATAAAATGCAAAAAACACAACATAATAGAGACATAGATTTAATGTGGTTCACCCTATATGTGCTACATCCACATAGAAACAACTAGTTTTTCTCTTATTTAGTCCAACAAATGAAGGGGAAAACCTACAATACCTCAAGTAAAATATCATCTTCACTTACACATAGTGTGTCACCTTGATTACAAATCCCTCATATTAAAGGAGGGTTATACATTAGGGGAAAAATTAACCAACATAATTTTTACCATTAGATTTATGACCTAATAGTGAATGGTCTAAATTTGCTATGAAATTATAATATTTTATACTGCATTTTTCACCACCCCCCTCAACCCCCATGGAAACATTAGTATGCTGGGCGTTGTCCTTCCCCAAACCCCCTATTGAGAACTAAGATTTATAATAAGATCAGGGTCCACCATCCAATAGTACCAGCTTGAATGTTATGCACATTTTAATGTTTCTTGCTTGCAAAAAATGATGATCTCCACTTTGCATAAATTGAAAATTTTTTAGTGTGGAAGAGATAGTTGGACACATTTTTAAAGAAAAGTTAAGCCCCATTGGATTGGGCACAACCAATGGACTAAATTTTCATGTGACCAGGGTGATAAAGGCTAGGATGAGTACCATTCCCTTGATTTATTTAATTGATGGGGATGTGATGTCACCCCTAAATTTGCTCCACTTTTGAAATGAATAGTGCCATCCTTTACCATCTTAAATTTTATGACCATTTGTATGTTAGATAAGATTAAGAGCACAAAATACATGTTAATATATTTATGGGTTAGTTAGACGATTATTTCTAGGCATGATATCATCGACTTGGTAGGTACATGGGTGTTGTTACTGCATTCATGCATTCCCATCTAGCAGGGGTAGCCAATTAGAGATGTAAGCATGTGCAAACATTGATCCGTATGTGTTCGTAGGTGGGCATATAAAACAAATAGAGATAATAAACTAAGGATGTTGATTTGTGGATCTATAGAGATGCAGGTTCATGCATGGATAAAATTGTGAAATCACATTGGGTAGGGATGACTAACAAGGGATTTTATTTTATAGATGGGGAGGCTTAAGGTCACATTTGCCCAATGATGAAGGATGTGGTAGTAAGGGCATGATAGTTCCATCATGGAAGATGCACGGGCAAGGAAGAAGATGGAATTTTTTTTAAGTCTTTGAATTTTGCAGAAGTCACCAAATTAGTAGAAAATGGAGAAAAAACTAGCAAGGCAATCCTCAAATCTTGAAAAAATTTCATGGTTTCCACAAACACCAATAATGAACCACTTCATATTTCAAAAAACATAGAAAACCCCAAAAATGTTGTCTAGTTTAGGTATCAATAATCACATAATCTTAGGGTTTTAACACATTATGAATATAATGATGTTATCTATTTTTCATTTTGAAACCCTAGGTGTTTAAATCTACATGAATTTTATATAGGCCCCACTAAACCCTTGAAAACCAAAATGAAGAAAACACTTGAACAAGCTATAAATCTATATCTCACAATAAGAATAGTGGTATTCAACTACCATTAAAGATATGATACCATTTTGGAGTGATAAACACTTGAATATATACTACATAGGATCAAATTTACAAATAAAATATGTATGGAGTAGTGAAATTAGAAATAACAACTCAAGAGGAAGAAACTTATCTTAAAAAATAAAAGTTGCATTAAAAATATTAGCAAAAAATTACATATGAAGGTTCATTATATAGGTATAAAATAAACATGTCCTAACATCCTCATGCACGTGGGATTATTTTTTATAATGAACTTTATTAAACCTAAGAAAGATAATAAGACTATGTAGGCAAATTCACAAAGTGGGAAAAAGTTTACACTAACAATCTCTAAACCATTTAAACATTTATAGGCTTGTATTTTTACTTCACTCATGTCTTGGTTGATTTTACTATTAATATTTTGATTTAAATACATGTGCATGATTGTGAGGGTTTACTCATTCTCTATGTGTGCCAATCTTATGTACGATATATCCATAAAATTAAAATTGTAGTTCCCATATAATAAACCAAATGAAGATCAAATACAAAATGGGAATCAATAAATGGAAATAACTAATATATCATAAGAAAACTCCACATAAATTGAGTAATATCTATATAGCCCAAAAGGCTTTGAGGCCTATGTATTTATCCCTCCTAGATTAAATATGTGAATATTGAAATTTTATCTATGAAAATAAATAGATTGATTAACTTGAATAATTTAAAATGAGTACCCCTGACCTACAATAAAACAACTTTAGACTTGTATTATGACTATTATAATAATTAAAATTTTCAATTGGAATGTTTAGTGAACTTTTTCTCAATGTACAGTGTAATTTCTTAGAGTTTTGTAGATTATGGATTGATAGGACTTGATGTGATTATATAAGAAAATATTTAAAATATTTTCATTAAATGAAATTTATAAAAGCATGGTTTATTCAATACTAAAAACCTCAAATTTTAAAATTTACAATTGGAGTAAGGTGGAAAATATCGTAATGTGACCCTATCGGCCTAGTTCGGTCTTATCCCAAAAGGATATAAACTATCAAGATTTGGTTGCTAGGAACTTTTAAGTAGAATAGGGATGCATGAATGGTTGCTACGCCCCTAACCTATCATATGTATGAGGATAATATTAGCTAAGTTATGGATTATTTATTCCTCTTTGATGTTATATTACATTTACCAATGCTTTATTTTGATTAGTAGGTTGGCCTATGGAGTAACCATGGCCTAGATAGACTATATATAGGAGGTAGTGTGTAATTATTTATCATCATATCATGCATTCTGCTCTTATTAAATCTTGTAGAGGTTTCCCCCTCGAAGTGGCTAATCTATTATCATATATTTAGATATATTTCAGTCATATTTGGATATAATTATGCTATTATACTTAATTCATGAAGTAATTTCATTACAAGTGGTATCAGAGCTATGATTTGGGCAATCTTGTGGGCGAAACACTAAATTTTTAAATTTTTTGATATATAAAAAATGGTTACGAATTTATCTGATAAATTTTTAATGGATATTATAAATAATCAAATTAAGCTTCCATTAAAATTTCAGCTCATTTGGATCTATTTTACAAAAGTTATCTCTATTTAATGGTTTTCTATAAAATTGCTCTATAGTACGCAATTCAAAGAATTTTTCTGAGTTATTTACATTTTTGGAAATCTTAGAAAAATTTGGATATGGTATGTTCTTTGTATATTTTTATTTTAGGCTGAAATAATTCAAAAATCACTTGGTCAAAGTTGGGTCAAAAGTGCCAATAAGGGTCGACATCGTAAAACCCTTTTATGGTAGGTCCACAAACTCAGGGTCGAGGAAAGGGTGCTAAAACTCTAGGTAGAAATCCTAAAAAGGAAGAGATGGAGTTAGAAGGGGGATGTACTAGACCCTTTGTACTAGGGTTTTTTGACATAAATCACAAAGTGAGCCAGCTTGACTATAGTGTTCAAGACATTCAGAGTGAGGTGCAAGACATACAATTTAATATGCTAGCCATAAAAGATAGTTTGGGAGGTATCATGATGGATTTGAACATTAATCATTTAAGTCATCAAGCTAACTCTATTGCACAAACCCACCACGGTGGTTCTCCTAACCAGTCTAAATCAAATATAACTCCATGGCCACAGAGGAACCTATTACCAAAGGTGGATATGCACAAATTTTATGGAAAAGATCCACTCAATTGGATCAACCAAATGGAGAGTTTTTTTGGCCTACATCAGATTCCAGGTGGATATAAGGTTACCATGGCATCCTTGTATCTTGAACCTGATCAATTCATTTGGTATCGATGGTTGTGTGCTCAAAAGAAAAAGATGACTCTCAATGTCACCTGGTCAATTTTTATAGAGGAGCTACAATTACACTATGGCAATAGTGTGACAGAGAATTACTTCAGCCAACTAGAAAAATTGTGACAAACTAGCTCTGTCAAGGATTATATTCACCATTTTTAGAACCTATCCTTATGTGTGGAGATAATTTCTGAAGCAAACTTGAATGACCTATTTTTGGGTGGACTCAAGGACCACATTCAACATGAGGTATGCATGTTTAATCCACTTAAAATTTCTGATTCTACTATCATGGGATGTAGAGCTGAGGAAAAATTCACAGCCAACAAGAAGCAGCCATTCACTCACTTAAAATATCATAGCATATTGTCACCAACATTTCCTCCACCTACTAGATTGACCCCTCAACAAATTGAACAAAAGAGTGAAAAAGGATTATGTTTTAGTTGTGACAACAAGTGGAGTAAAGGACATAGATGTGATGAGAAGAAGTTATTCTACATTGAGGGACCAAACGAAGATGAAGAAGTAGATGATGCCTCTAATGATGATGAGGAAGATATAGAGGAGGTACCTGAAGATTCCCAACCTACAATCTCTTGTCATGCACTTGCAGGTATTATCACTCCACAAACTCTTAAGGTAGTGGGTTTCCTCAAGAAACAGAAGGTGACAATGTTGATTGATTCAGGGATCACACATAACTTTATAAACCATAAGTTGGCCACTCGATTGAACTGTTTCATCTACCCAACACCATAATTTCAAGTCATGATTGTAGATGGTGGCACAAATAATTGTTCAGGCAAATGCCATAGTATTAAGATTACTATGGGTGGGTAAAATCTCTACTCTCCTATCTTTTTTATTCTCATGGGTAACACAGACATTATTTTGGGAGTCCAATGGCTCAAAAGCTTAGGTACCATTGAGATGAACTTCCAAGAACTATTCATTTGCTTTCATTTTGAGGGTAAGAAAATTGAACTACATGGATTACATGCAAAATCTCCACAATTTATTAGTTCACATCAGATGACTAAGATGCTAAAAAATGGGGTAGAGGGAATTACTACATGATTATTCTCCATAGAAGTTGAACACACACAAGTATCTACACATCTTGATCTACAAATAATTCTTGAGGACCACTCATCTATTTTTGGGGCCATGCCAAAAGGACTACCACCAAAAAGAGAACATGATCATGCCATTCAACTAATTTTAGGTAGTCAACCACCAAATATCAGACCATATAGATATCCATATGCACAAAAGAGTGAAATTGAAAATATGGTCCATGAGATGTTGGAGGCAGTGATCATCAAGCATAGCCAAAGTGCATATTCATCACTAGTGGTCATGGTACAGAAGAAGGATGACACATGGAGGATGTGCCCAGATTATAGGGAACTCAACAAGTACACCATCAAAGATAAATTTCTTATTCTAGTAATTGATGATTTACTTGATGAGTTGCATGGTGCTAATTATTTCACAAAATTGGATCCTTTCTCGGGGTACCATCAAATTAGAATCAAGGATGAAGATATTCATAAAACTACTTTTAGAACACATGAAGGCCATTATGAGTTTTTGGTAATGCCCGTTGGTCTTAAAAATACACCATCTACTTTTCAGAGCTTGATGAACACTATTTTTTGGCTTATTTTAAGGAAGTTTGTGCTAGTTTTCTTTGATGACATATTGATTTATAGTCAGACATGGGAAGCACATCTACAACATGTGAAACAGGTGTTGATAGTTTTGGAGAAGCACCAACTTTATACAAAGCCATCAATATGTGCTTTTAGAGTATAAGAGGTAGAGTACCTCAGTCACATTATTCCCCTTGAAGCTGTCAAATTTGATCCCCAGAAGATCAAAGCGATAATGGAATGGCCCATGCCAAAACTGTCAAAAACCTTCGAGGGTTCCTTGGACTAATAGGTTACTATAAAATGTTTGTGAAAGGTTATGGTAGTATTGCAGATCCACTCACTGCATTACTAAATAAGGATGCTTTCCATTGGAATGATGATGTCACAAAAGCATTTGAGAAATTAAAAGTAACTATGTGCACCACTCCAGTTTTGGCTACTCCAGACTTCTCATAGACATTCACTGTTGAATGTGATGCTTCTAGGTCTGGATTGGGGGCAGTACTAATACAGAAAGGAAGACCCATTTCATTTGAAAGTCATCAATTCAAATGTAATAATCTAAAATAACATGTCTATGAGAAATAAATGATGGTTATTCTTCATGCAGTTAAACAATGGAGGCCTTATTTGATGGGTAGACACTTTAAGATGAAAATAGATCATGATAGTCTCAAATACTTTTTGGAGCAAATATTATCATCTAAGGAACAACAAAAATGGGTAACCAAAATGTTGGTTTATGATTTTGAAATCATATACAAGAAGGGTAAAGATAATGTAGTAGCAGATGCACTATCTAGATGGGACGCATCCACAGAAGCATTACTTTGTGCAATGTCCATGTTTCAAGTAGATTGGGTGGTTGAAGCTAGGTTAGAATGGGAACAAGACAAGGATATACAGGTTCTGATTTAGAATCTCCAGCAAGGTAATTTATCCTCTGACAAATTTGAATGGAAAGGTAAAGTCCTATGGTATAAGGGTAGGTTATACTTGTGCAAAAATTCAAATCTTAAGCATATGATTCTTACAGAGTTGCATGCATCTCCAATTGGGGGACACTCAGGGTTCTTGAAAACTTATCATATAATTAAGAAAGAATTATTTTTGGAAGGACTCAAGGGAGATGTACAAAATATTGTGGAATAATGCTTGATATGCCAACAAAATAGAGAAACAATTAAGACCCTAAGTCTGTTACAATCGTTAGCAATTCCTAGTCAAAGGTGGGAGGAGGTTTCCATGGATTTCATCCCTAGGTTGCCTTGTTCTAAAGTTAAGAATGTTATTTTGGTCATTGTGGATAGGCTTACAAAATATGCCCATTTTTGTGCTCTCTCACAACCATTTTCAGCAAGTAAAGTAGCGGCTATTTTTATGGAAGCATTTCTCAAATTACATGGAACCCCAAAAATAATTATAAGTGATCGTGATTCTATTTTCACTAGTAATTTCTAGACTAGACTATTTTCTTGTTTGGGTACTCAGCTAGCTCATAGCTCATCTTACCACCCCCAATCTGATGGACAAACTGAAGTGGTTAAAAAATGTTTAAAGGGGTATCTCCATTGTTTTGTATCAGATAAACAAGAACATTGGGTTAAATGGCTACCACTTGCAGAATGGTGGTATAACACATCTTTCCATACCTCTTCTAAAATATCTCCATTGCTAGCACTATATGGTTACCATCCACCTTCCAACACTTCTTCATTAAAGGTGTACACCAAGGTTTGAGATGTGGAAGAGCACATTCAACATCAACAAGAGGTTTTGGTTAGTTTGAGAGAGAATTTGGCCTTAGCACAAAATAGGATGAAGCAACAAGAAGATCAACACCGTAGTGAGAAAAATTTTGAGGTGGGTGACTGGTTATTTGTTCATTTTTAGCCTTACAAGTAGATGTCCTTGAAGCAATAGAAAAAGGACAACAAACTTGCTCCTAAGTATTATGGCCCTTATCAGGTTCTACAAAAAATTGGAAGTGTGGCTTACAAGCTCGAGTTACCCCATTCATCTCACATACACCCAGTATTTCTTGTTTCCTATTTGACGAAGGTCATTGGATAGAAAGTTTCTACCCAGACAGAGCTCCCAGAATTAGATGAAGAAAGATGAGTCATTTTGGAACCAGAGAAGATCCTCCAAACATGTACTCAGAGGTTGAGAACCAGAGATATTAGGGAATATTTGATCAAGTGGAAAAACCAATGCAGTGAAGATGCAACTTGGGAAGGTGAAGATTTTTTGTAATAACATCCAGAGTTGTTCAATGTTGAGGACAACATTGGTTTGAAGGGGAAGGGCATGCTACGCCCCTAGCCTATCACATGTATGAGGATAGTATTAGCCGACTTGTGGCTTACTTATCCCTATTTGATGTTATATTACATTTATCTATTCTTTCTTTTGATTAGTAGGTTGGCCTGTGGAGTAACCATGGCCTAGATAGACTATATATAGGAGGTAGTGGGTAATTATGTATCATCATATTGTGAATTCTGCTCTTGTTGAAGCTTGTGGAGGTTGCCCCCTCAAAGTGGCTTATCTATTATCATATATTTGGATATATTTCAGTCATATTTGGATATAATTTTGCTATTATACTTATTTCTCAAAGTAATTTCATTACAATGGTATTTCTATTAATTGTTGGATAATATAAATAATAGTGAATAATATCACATGGATAATAAGTTATTAAGATGGAGAATAGGCAAATTAAGGTAAGGATGTAAAGAGTGAACATTGTTAAGCACCTTAATGATTAAGTTTGAGTGTCTACATTTTCCCCAATTCCATTTTAGTGATTCCATGAAGTGAAACTAGTAGATTAAAGGATATGTGAACTTATGTGTATATACATGTTTTGAAATTTTGTGTGAAGCTTGATTGTGTAAGGTGAATCAAAACAAAACCTAAAATAATGCCATTGAAAGCATTTGTTATCCATATTTAAAAAATTAGAATAATGAATTTCAAAATTTTAAATTTTAAAAAATGATGAAGGAAAGTATACTCATTAAATAGCATTCAATCTATTTTCCATATAATTTGAGAGTGGAGAAATATGTTCTCCCTTGATGAGGTATTTAAATAAATGCAGAACCTGTGGTAAACTTAGATTGATCAAGTCTTAATTTGAAAACCAGTGAAAGCCTTTGAGTTGGAAAGATTCTATGCTATAATTATAATTTGGATGCTTATACTTTTTTTAAAAAACAGTTTAATTGATATAACCACGAAATTTGACTCACTAAATTGCAACAATAAAAATTTAGTGTCACTAGACTCAAACATGTTAGAAGAATGAGTGAAACCACCAAATATGGCTTTCTAAAGTACAAGCATAGATGTTGAGTGTCACTAAACTATGATGTGTTGCACATGCAACATGAGATTAATCACATTATTTTAGATAGATATATATTCTATTCAAAAAAACTGTACCATTTGAAAATTTTGAACTTAGAAATTTGAAATTTGTAATGTAGTAACATGAGCATGTATTAATATCATGCCTCCTATACTGTAATAAATTGATATAGAATTTCAATTAAAATTGTAAATATTTTTAAATATTTAATTTTTAATTATAATTTTTATCACATGCTCATGCATATACATCAAATGTTTGTGAATATGTACTATATGAATGATTTCACATGCATGTCATATGCTCACATATTCTAAAAATCATTATCTTTGTTAGTGACCTATTTCTTCCTCGATGGTGACTATTTTATGAATATCTAACCTTATATTAAGTGGAAGTGAATCTTTATTCCTATTAACAAATAATTATAAAATTCCATTCAAATATAAATATGGTAGTTGATACTATATTCCATTCTTCTACTCTTATAAAGATAATTTCAAGTCATTATGAAAAAATCAAAATGATCTTGCCTAGTATTAAAAGTAGATTATGAATATTTTTACGATAATTTTTGTATTCAAGTTGAGTATTAAGATGATAATCAACTTAATTCATTTAATATATGTTGTGTTTTTGATATGAGAATTTTAAACAGAAACTGTTGGTTATTGTTTTATGTGTGTGTTATGGGGGTGGGTTGCACCAACACCATAAGGTTTGGGGGAAAAATGAATTCAATGTGTTGATGATGTTTTGTTTCATGACAAGTTTAACGTTATCTTCTCTTTTTCTAATATAGTTTTTTCAACCCTATTTTCTATTTCTTAATCAATTAATTTATATTATTATGTCCCACCCCATTATTATGACATTATAACTCATAACTTTTTCCCTACTTTGTCTAAAAAAAATTATATCATGATCCACCAACAAATGTTACTTGAAATGTGATTGCAAGTTTAATTTCTCTTTGAAATGGTGAGGAAGGTCTTCCCATAATTTATTACCAAATTTGGATATAATTTTTTTAATTTTAATTAAGGATAAATGAGAATGTAGACATGGTAATTACTGAGGAACCTAAAATAGATAAAATAATATGAGAAAAAAACTAAATTCAATCACAAGAAGTAACTTAAAGAAAGGGAATGAATACATTATAAGTACACAAACACAAGTTTTAACATATTGAAAAAAATAAAAAATAAAAACAAATCTTTCCATGATTCAAACCTTTAAAGATGTGGCTATTGACAAAGTGGTAGAAGATTATGTGCATTACAATAAATAAAAGTCTAATTGAGAATAATATGTTATACAAATTTAGGGAAGCTTTAAATACTTAATTGTTGGTAAAATGGATATATGGAAAATAATATTACCCTAGTTGAATTGTTTTCAGTTTTTATAAACCTACAATATTATTTGTTCCAATTCAGCCTAATATAGAAAAAATTGAAATAAACAAGAATATGTTTTTGGTAGTTAGGAAAATGATCATAATTCTTGATGTAGTGTGAAGCAAGATTAATTTGGTGTAATTCCCAAAAATTCAATCAGAATTTATTATAAATAATGCCACTTATTTTTTGGTGGCATTTGATGGAATAATAATAAAATATGATGAAGTGATTAAGACAATTAAGTCATGAGAAACTAAAACCTAGGAGTTTCAATCTCTATTTCTGATGTCTGATTTGTAGGAAAAAGAGGAAAGTGCATAACCATATAAATATTCAAGGGCAATGTGGATTAGATGTTAGATAGTTTAAAATATGATTTCATCATTTTGTATTGGATCTAATATTATGAGTTATACATTTACGTCATTTATTTCACTAAAAAGTTGGAACATCTACACATGTTATTGGCATACATTGTACAAACATATTTGGAGATGGATTTGGCCCTGTGGGAAGCATTAAAAGGCATTTTAAATCATTGGTTGATATGCATAACTTATATTTATGAGTGATATCATAAATGTTGCAATTTAGTTGTTTATAATTTATTGGAAAAATGTTCATAATAATTTGTTTGGTAGAAATCACTAGCTTAAATTAACCAATTTTCATTTGGGACCATTGAAGTAGTAAAAGTATTAAAACATTTTTTTTATAAAAGCCCCTAATTATGTTTTTTTCTTTCTTTTTTTTCAATATTATAATATATAGAGGATCTATTAAGAAAAGTTTATTGTTATTATTATTATTATTATTATTATTATTATTATTATTATTATTATTCAATTACCAAAATATCTAAGATATATTTCTCTTTATTTATGTTCCTATGAAAAAAGTGTTTGAAAAAATTAGATATAAGGAGACCAACTATTTATTTAAATACTATTTACTATTTGAATTTCATATATATCATTATTTTTAAATTTTATTATGATATTTGATTCATTTTTATACTTCCATAAAATGAAAAAAATAAAAACTTACTCCATTGATTTCGTAGTAAACACAAGAATCTTAAAATTTAATTACATAAAATATGAATGCAATGAGAAGGAAAATTTTAAATGATAATTTGTTTTTTATATATTATAAGAGCATTTAAGACAAACATTTTATATCTATATTGTAGTCATTAAATTATTTTTTTGAATACATTACAATTTTAGTTTTGGGGCACTTTCAATTAAATATACTTAAGAACTTAATGACCTATTTAACCACATCACTTTGTCCAAGTACCTATAGGGACCTATACCTTTATATTTTTATATATTATGTATAAAAAAGGTTATAAGATGCTAAAAAAATACTTTATGCATATGTACGTACATTTCATATTCCAATATTCACACATTTCCCTTCAATACAAGATTGGTTCTTACGGGTCAATATTGGTAGTTATTTCTTAAACCCTATGGGTTGATCATGTCTTTCATCATAGAAACAACATTACTTCAAAATTGAGACCCTAATTTATAGGTTGGTTTGTATTTTTAGGATAAGTAGTGTTATGTTGTGCCCTTTCGAGTTACTATAATTCACATCTAAGTCACATATTCTAAATCTTTTTAATTACAATATTCAGGTACACTTACACTAGTGCACACTGAGAAAAAATTCCTTGTTCTACCTAAATCTGATTAAGATTATCTAAATTAGACCTTAACTAATTCAAGAGCCTCTTTTATCCAAGTCAAGTCAAAGTATTATCAATTATTCAAGCCATCTCTAGATGCATTCATGTATCTAAAGGAGCACACTTACAAGAAGCACTCTAAGTTTGATAATTTTGTGGGCTTGATTTATCTCTTGAAATTAATGGATATGTAGGAATTGATTAGTCATCATGTGGATAATTATGTTAGATGATCCCATTATAGTCACATAATTTTTTGAATTGAACAAAACATACAATTATATGATTCACATTCACAGTTGTGCAAAATTTTTATACGTTGGTATTATTGTTAGACAAAGTTTGAACATGAGACATATCTAAGGTTCATATGTTATGAAAAATGTACCTAATATTACAAAATACAAATCAATTTCAGATTCTAAAACTATTTTATGGACTCTTACCATATCATTAACTTTTTTCAAACTGATACCCCAAGGACTTTTATCAAACATATCTATTGCAGTAGTTGGTTCACCTTTTTGGTATGATTGAAATGATAAAATAACTTAGTATTTCCATTTTTTTTAGGTTATAATTAATCATCCATACTCGCTATGTTATAATTATCATTAGGTTTCATGATTGAGCTAATCTTAACTACCAGGTGGCAACTCACTTTTGCTCTGAAGTTGAGGGCATGTGCCTTAAAGTATATCTCTATCTCTATCTCCATCTCTTTGGATATATGAATTTTAAATATTTATCTATTTTTTCTCTAATATCAATTTTATATCCTTATAATGATACATCTTTTTAAAATAAACTTCCCAATAGGCAAGGTGGTTAAATTGACACACAAGTGTACTCCTAAACATTATTCTTAAAATTTAAATCTATTACAAGTACTTTCAACCCAACTTAGATGCTATAATTTTATGATGTAACATGTTTCTGGTTGTAGGTTAGTCACCAATAAATCACTCATCCTAGGCACATGAAAAAATAAGGTGTGCATACATACCCATGTACGCAATCCTTTCCTTTAAACTAGTCATTCCATTACTAGAATAAAGTTTGGGGGGTAATTTAGATGATATTTTGAGATTATATAACACCTCAATCTTGTGAAATTGGTAAAATTAGACCATATCTATCCATCTCATTTCTCTACCTTTCTTGCTTATATAATACTCACATTTTTTCTATCTTATGCCCCTTGGCCTATCATTTTGTTTAACAAATATTATATTGATAACCCATGTTTTATATCTTGCCAAAAATAACTAAAATGTACTTATGTTTCATATCTACAAGTTCTAATCATGTAACTTCTATCCTTATTTTTCAAAACTAAAATTTGGGTCAAATAGTAGCATCAATGTTACTATCCTCTCCAAACATAAAAGTCCAGTGCTATAAAGTCATCCAATTTTCAAACAAAATGTATCCTAATGGTTGGCCTAATTGATTTAATGTTATTTATTACTCCAAAAGAAATGATATAAATATAATATCAATCCTCATTCATTCCTCACTTAACAACACCTATGAAACACTAAGAATTAAGACAAAAGATCATTCATTTGAATAAAACTTTCCTATTTATTCCTTCTTACATACTAGTCATATTGGCTGCACATGTATAGGTCTGAAGTACTAAAGGAGTATCCCAAGATCATGAATTTCCAAGTTACAATCTAGGTCATTGTTGTACTTAATTTTTATATATTATATGGTTCACACATGAGAAAATTTTGTGGGAGAACTAGATCACTTTGAGGCCCTCTTTAGAGTATTGTCTATGTAGGAAACATTTTTTTATAGTGGGGTCATTGGGGTCAACTCGATACCATATGACCAATAACCCATTTTCCCCTTAGGGTCACATTGAAGATTAAAATATAGGGTTTTGACATTTTACAAGGAGTGAATATTCATAACTTATATTTGAATGCACTAGGGTTAAGGTAAAGACACTTGAAGCATCCATATGGTTACATCTTATTTCAATAGATATTCTATACATAACACTAGTGTCAAACTCAAAGAGTAGCATTGACATAACCATCCCAAGATGACATTACTACCCAAATAGTCAAAAGCATAAAATCTATAATATGACAATTGTTGTAGAATCTACTTCCAACCTGCTTTAAATCTATTCTAGATCTAAAACTATATTAACATCAAAGTAAGATAAGTAATTAAATTATTCACCACTTCTCTCTCTAGAATAGTTATAATTTCCATATTTAGACTATCTTGGCATAATACATTCATTGTATGTTTATATCTAAGTTTAGAGCATATTTATCTTGTTATAGATCTAATCATCATCCTTGTGACATTTCATTTCTATCTACCACATTAATAATCTATTTAATCCAAATATATATATCCCATTTTAGTGTTAAACACATAAAAAGGAGGAGAGGGAATAGATATTTTGTGTTGTTTGATTGTTTCTTCTAAATCTTCCATCTTCTTAAAAAAATTAATCTCAAAATGATTTGTCCCTTCAAAAAAGTCGCAAGTACCATATATTTTATTTTGTTTAGATTATCATTTGGGCTTAGAAGACTTAGAGGTCTTAGAATACTCATAAGGATTAGAAGACTAAGAAGAGGTAGATTCTATAGGCATGTTTGAGGGTACATACTTTGATTTTGGTTTTGGTTTTCATTTATAAGAACTATCAATAAGTGTATGACTATAAATAGGAAGAGCATCCAAGGACATAAACTTTTTTGATCTCTAGTAAGTCTTTTCATAAAATAACTCTAATTTAAGCCATTAGAACTAGTCACCTAAGACATCCATTATCGAATAAGACATAGAAGCAAAAACACTAAAATGACCATTTTTATTTTTACCACCAAATTTTAAGTTAAAATTAATGGAATTAAATTTTGGAAGAAATTATTTGATAGTGTGAATGTCTAAGGTTGATAAATAAGATCATTTTACGTCTAATTTCAATCATTTGAACTCGTTTAAGTTATTAACAATGGATGCAATGTATAACTTGGATAAAAAGTAGGAGATTTTGTTTTATATTGTGTTTCATAGTTAAACTTATTTCTCAAAATAAATTTTTTCTAACTTTTAATGTATTACTAATTGATGAAAAATAAGTTGGCCTTCAATTACTGGGTAAGGACATGTCAGTAGTACAACATTAAGAATGTCCTTATAGATAGTAAATCTCTTGAGAAACTCTATTGTGGAGATTTTTGTATGAGTATTCTTAATTTAAAATATGACATCATAATATCTAATTTCATTAGATAGTAACTTAGGTGGGACAAGAATATTAGGAGGGATACATTGATTTTCTCAAATTTTCCCTACATGATTATATATACTATCTCTTTATGTTTTGATAGCATGGAACTTCATATCCAATATAAGTCTAGGTTGAATAAGAGTAAATGAATGTTGGATATAATTATCATTAGGTCTTGAAAGAGGAGGAACTAAAGGAGCCATACATGCCCTTTCCCTTTAAGTAGTAACTAAAAACATCTCAGATTCAACATTTAAGAAATGTGTGTTACTAAAGAGAGTTAATATATCATCATGTGTAATATCATCTTTAGTTTTATTGCATATAAATTTATCACATGTCATTGACTTAAATATAAATGCATGACATAATGTTCCCCATCATGGCTACTAATAGTAGATATAAACAATTTTAACCCATGATTACAATGGCCAAATAATTAAATCCTAAAGGTCTCAAGAGTAAATGGAATCGTAATGTAGAATATATTTTTATGCTCAAATCAATAATCAAGATCACCAAGGCATTTTACTTATTTTGGATTAACTATCCTAAAATAGTGTAAAATTTGTACCAATTCATATTATATAAAAATGTAGCAATAATATAAAAATCTAAATTGAAAAAAGAACAAATAGATATTGCATGCAAAAAATTTGAAAATTTTAAAGTAGAAGTGGATAGATGTACTTATATTTTTTAACACTATGTCACTCATAATAGTCATCACTAGTTCTGAAAATCCTCACAATATGTTATGTCACTACTTAAATCATTAAAAATTGTTTAAACCCTATGTGAATGCTACCAGTAAAATTGTGATATTTGTATTAGCAAGTACTATCCTAACATTTTTGATACTTTCCATTTATGGTGTGTATGTATGTGAGTCCTTAAATGCCTACATTTATGTCTCTATATATTTTTTGTATGTGTGCTCATATTCCATCCTATATGTTGATCTCTATTATATTTTCATTCGATCAAACACAACTTGTGTTTTTGACCAAAAGATGACCTTTAAAAAAAGGCTAATATTTCAAGTTGGACAACTTGAACCACTTCATACTTAATAGCTAATCATCATCAACATTCTAATAATTTGAAGACATATCAAACCACACGTAGTTATTTCACTTATGTGTTTCTCCACAATCATGATCAATCTAGAATGTAATGTAATGTTTGACTTGTGATACATAGCATGATGTAAATTATAATTTCATGTGTATTCAAACTTGGATCTAGGGCTTCTTAATTAAGGGGTTTTCATATATTTAATCATTTGTGATAATATCTCAAAATAGTGCTCGTGGATATCACAAGTAGTGATCAATTAATTCCCAAGTGATCATGTTGTGACCAAGTTAGTGATAACCTTAAGATTGACTTGTATATATAGTTGACTCTTTATCATTTCCCACTATGACTGACCTATTAAATAATGTTTATTTAAATTTATTAGAGATTATCAATTTGGAAAATAGCCATTGAGTGATCTTGGACATTGCTATCATAGAAAAACATTATTGATAACCACAACTATCTATCGATTATTGGTATTGCCCTAGGAGTGAAAATTAGTGGTCTAAGATATGGAGAATATCTAATTAGGATTATGGAATACTATTGTATAGACTAGGTTGATCCTAAATAGTCATATCTATAAAATAGGTTTTACTAAAAAAACAAAGGGTAGGTGGATAAGGGGAATGTGTACACAAGTGTCAAATGCATACCCAATGTTAATTCTTTTTACTAACACAAAATTTAAATATGCTTGAAAATTTTGGTCCCTTGGTCATGTTTGCACTTTTAAAAAATTTAAAAAGACAAAAAGACAAATTTTTAGGTAAATTTTAAAACACCTTAACCAAATGTGAAGGAGTTTTAACCTTTGTAATATTTGACTTTTGAAAAATGAAAAAAATGATTTAAAAAACATTCAAACATCTTATTCTTTGGCCTAATTCTATGATAACAAGTTAGTGTATTAATTTTTGCTTTAATCCAAGATGGATTTTTTCCATTTAGCTCAAGAAAACACAAAACTTAGCTCTCTATAATGATTTTGTAGGTACACGGTAAACTGTGAATTGTGAAATTGTTCAAACATAAAAACACATAAAAACCCCAATACAAAAAAGTTAAAGTGGGTGAATGTACAGTTAACAAATGATTTCAAAACTTATTTTGATTATTTATGTACTCTGGAAAATAATATCATGGTTCAAGTAAATGATTTTATAGTTCAGGGAATGATTTCACAATTCTAGAAAACCTACAAGAAAACATAGAAAAAGATTCAATGATTTCACAATTTTTTGGTGATTTTGTAATTAGTAAACAATTTCACAATTTGGTATAATGAATTAAAAACTCATAAAATGTGATTTTTCTACTTGAATATGTGATTTCACTACTGCAAATTATAATTTTTCTACTAAAATAGATGAATTCGCAATGTAAAACAATTTCATAGTTAACTCAAAAGGCAAATGAAAAGACTTGTTTTTCTGTACAATGAATTTGTAGTTTTCTCAATTATTTTTCTATTTTTGAGATTGATTTCATAGTTTTGTAGGGCTAAGGCTAAACTAGGATAATTTCATGATTTTTGGGATGAATTTGTAGATTCATTGATGATTTCATGGTTTACCTCTATGAATTCATAGTTACATAGTCAACAATTCTAAAATCCCCCGTCACAAGCCAAATATGGAAAAGTTATTAAAAAAAATGATAAATTAAGCTCTAGAATGAAATCTTCTTAGTTCCAAAATTCTCCCAAGATACTTGATTTATGCTTAAGAGGTGTGAGGTCCAACCAGGGGTGTTATTATGTGTTCAATAGGAATCCAAAAGGGGAGATTAATATCATGTTATTATGATTAAAAGCAAGTAAAAACACATTGATAAAACTAACATCTCTAGCTTAGACACTCAAAGAGCAAGATAATAATACATGTAAATATCAATAGAAGATAAATAATACATTATTTACTTCCTTGAGATCAAGAGTTATATGTTGGACTTGGATGGATGTGCTCAGTTGTGTGATCAAAGAATCTTTGACCTTGGCAACGTTGGGTTTGACTTTGGCTTTGGCTTTGTCTTGGATTGTCTTGGCTTTCTCAAGAAATTAGCATTATAACACTATACCAAAGAATCTTTTTGAATGTCTTTTAGCATAATAACTTTACACAAAATAAACTTGTTCAACAATAGATGAAGCCTTGCATTTATAGTCTTCCAAACTAACTCTAACTCAAGTGCAATTATGTTAGAGTTAAACATGGTTAATTCTATACTAATCATAGTTGAGTTAAGGAGGGGACAAACAATTAATATTTGAGATAAACATCCCATTTATTAAACATGGCTCTCTATTTTTGAATTTAAGGCTTTAGGGAAGATATTTTCAATTCCTTGACTTTGAGAATGATGACATCATCATGACCTCATTTTTATTGAAATTTTATTTTTACAAAATTCATTTTCACTAATTGCATATGAAAATTTAACTTAAGAATTTAGTTTGAGTTTCTTAGTCTTTTCATTCTTTTAAGCATACTTGCACTTCAAGAATTATTTAAGTGCCCTAATTTATGGGTTCCAAAGGCCAATCTATTAATTTCCTAGGTCACAAGTTGATTAGAGATGAATACGTGAGGGGTTACTATTGCATACAGGATAATACCCCGAATAGGGAGGCCTCAATATGATTCTGAGCACTAATGTTTGATGTGCAAATGAATTTGAGACATTCACTAATTCTTAGGCTTAATTTGCACTATTTGGTAGAAATTAATCTAAAGTCTTGTTACAACATAATTATGGCCAAAATAGGGTGTCTATAGTTCTCACTTTAAAAAAATAGAGAATGTTGTGATCAATGGTTGGTTTCACCTCCAAAATGGTGCTATAACAACCCCTTGCATGGAAATAAAAACCATGGTTTTGTACTACCATGTCAATTGTCAAAAAACTACAATAAAAATTTAGACATGTTAAGATATCCATCTTAAATATTGACATGGTGCAGCTTAGGAACCATGTAATCAAAATTTTATGGTGAAAGAATATTTTGTAATGAAATTACTTAAACAATAAATTAGAATAGAAGAAATAGATCCAAATAACACTGAAATATATCAAAATATATGATAAAAGATAAGCCACTTCGAAGGGGAAACCTCCACAAGCTTCAATAAGAGCATAATTCACAATATGATGATAAACAATTACCCACTACCTCCTATATATAGTCTATTTAGGCCATGCTTACTCCATAGGCTGACCATACCAACTAAATGAATGCATAGAGAAATGTGATATAGCTTCAAAGAGGAATAAGTAAGACATAAGTTGGATATTCCTATCCTAATACATGTGATAGGTTAGGGGTGTAGCATGCCCTTCCCCTTCAAACCAATGTTGCCCTCAATGTTAAACAACTCTGGATGTTGTTGAAGAAAATATTCACCTTCCCAAGTTGCATATTCACTACTCAGTTCTTCCACTTTATCAGATATTCCCTAATCTCTCTAGTTCTCAACCTCTTAGTACGTGTTTGGAGGATCTTCTATGGTTCCAAAATGGCTCATCCTTCTTCATCTAGTTCTGGGAGCGCTGTATGGGCTGAAAATTTCTATCCAATGACACTATTCAAATAGGAAACATGAAATACTGGGTGCATGTGAGATGAATGAGGTAACTTGAGCTTGTAATCCACACTTCTAATTTTCTGCGGAACATGATAAGGGCCATAATACTTATGAGCAAGTTGGTTGTCCTTTTTCTATTACTTCAATGACATCTACTTGTAATACTACAAACGTACAAATACCCAGTCACCCACCTCAAAATTTTGTTCACTACGGTGTTGATCTGCTTGTTACTTCATCTCTTTTTGTGCCAAGGCCCAATTCTCTCTCAAACTATCCAAAACCTCTTGTTGATGTTGAATGTGCTCCTCCACATCTCAAACCTTGGTTTGCACCTTTAATGAATAAGTGATGGAAGGTGGATGGTAACCATATAGTGCTATAAATGGAGACATTTTAGAAGAGGTATGGAAATATGTGTTATACCACCATTCTACAAGTGATAGCCATTTAACCCAATGTTCTTGTTTATCTGATACAAAACAATAGAGACACCCCTCTAAACATTTGTTAACCACTTATGTTTGTTTGTCAGATTGGGGGTGGTAAGATGAGCTATGAGCTAGATGAGTACCTAAATAGGAAAATAGTTCAGTCCATAAATTACTAGTTAAAATATGATCATGATCACTTACAATTATTTTTGGGGTTCCATGTAGTTTTAGAACTAATTCTATAAAAATAGCTATTGTTGTACTTGCTAAAAATGGGTGTGAGGGAGCACAAAAATGGGCATATTTTGTAAGCCTATCCACAATGACCAAGATAACATTCTTACCTTTAGAACAAGGCAAACATGTGATGAAATCCATGGAAACATTCTCCCACATTTGAGTAGGAATTGCTAATAGTTGTAATAGACCTAGGGTCTTAACTATCTCACCTTTATTCTGTTGGCATATCAAGCATTCTGCCACAGACTTTTGTACATCTCCCTTGAGTCCTTCCCAAAATAATTATTTCTTAATTTTGTGATAAGTTTTCAAGAACCCTAAGTGTCCCCCAATTGGATATGCATGCAATTATACAAGAATCTTATGCTTAAGCTCTAAATTTTTTCACAAGTATAACCTACCCTTATACCATAAGACATTACCTTTCCATTAAATTTTTTAGAGGATAAAGTACCTTGTTGGAGATTCTAAATCAAAACCTATGTATCTTTCTCTTGTTCCCATTCTAACTTGGCTTCATCCACCCAATTTGCTTACAACATGGACATTGCACAAAGTAATGCTTCTATGGATGTATCCCATCTGGATAGTGCATCTGCTACTACATTATCTTTACCCTTCTTGTATATGATTTCAAAATCATAACCCAACATTTTGGTTACCCACTTTTGTTGTTCCTTAGATGATAATCTTTGCTCCAAAAAGCATTTGAGACTATCATGATCCGTTTTCACCTTAAAGTGTCCACACATCAGATAGGGCCTCTATTGTTTAACTACATGAAGAATAGCCATCATTTATTTCTTGTAGATAGGTTTTTGTAGATTCTTGACTTCAATTGATGACTCTAAAATGCAATGGGTCTTCCTTCCTACATTAGTACCACTCCCAACCTAGATCCAGAAGCATCACATTCAACAATAAATGTCTTTGAGAAGTCTGGAGTAGCAAAAATTGGAGTGGTACACATCTACTTTTAGTTTCTCAAATGCTTTGATGGTAGCATCATTCCAATATAAGGCATCCTTCTTTAGTAATGCAGTGAGTGGAGCCGCTATGCTACCATAACCTTTCATAAATCTTTAGTAGTAACTTCTTAGTCCTAGGAACCCTAAGAGGTTTTTGTGATTTTTTGGCATGGGCCATTCCATCATACCTTTGATCTTTTGGGGATCAACCTTGACACCTTCATGGGAAATAATGTGACCTAGGTACTCTACCTTCTGTACTTCAAAAGCACATTTGGATGGCTTCACCTAAAACTGATGCTTCTCCAAAACTATCAATGCCTGTTTCACATGTTATAGATGTGCTTCCCATGTCTAACTATAAATAAATATGTCATCGAAGAAAACTAGCACAAACTTATTTTTAGAAAGGCCTTAAAATAGTGTTCATCAAGCTCTAAAAAGTAGATGGTGAATTTGTAAGACCAAAAGGCATTACCAAAAACTCATAATGGCCCTCATGTGTTTTAAAATTAGTTTTATGAACATCTTCATCCTTGAGTCTAATTTTATGGTACCTCGAGTCAAGTTCCAATTTTGTGAAATAATTATCACCATGTAACTCATCAAGTAAACCATTAATTATTAGAATAGGAAACTTACCTTTGATTGTGTACTTGTTGAGTTCCCTATAATCTAGGCACATCCTCCATGTGTCATCTTTCTTCTGCACCATGACCACTAGTGATGAATATGCACTTTGGTTGTGCCGGATGATCCCTGCCTCTAGCATCTCATGGACCATCTTTTCAATTTCACTCTTCTATGCATATGGATATCTATATGGTCTGATATTTGGTGGTTAACTCCCTGGAAGTAGTTGAATGGCATGATCATGTTCTCTTTTTGGTGGTAGTCCTTTTGGCATGGACCCAAAAATAGATGGGTGGTCATCAAGAATCATTTGTAGATTAGGATGTGTAGATTCTTGTGTGGGTTGAACTTCTATGGAACATAATCGTGCAATAATTCCCTTTGCCCTATTTTTTAGCATCTTGGTCATCTGATGTGAACTAATCAATTATGAATATTTCACCTGTAATCTATGTAGTTAAATTTTCCTACCTTCAAAATTAAATTACATGAATAGTTCTTGGAAGTTCATCTCAATGGTACCCAAGGTTGTGAGCCATTGGACTCCCAAAACAATGTATGTGCTAACCATGGGAATAGAAAACATAGGAGAATCAAGATTGTACTCACCCATAGCAATCTTAATACTATGGAATTTGTCTAAACAATTAATTGTGCCACCATATGGAATCATGACTTGATATTATGGTGTTGGATAGATGAAATTATTCAATCGAGTTTCCAACTTATGGTTTATGAAGTTATGTGTGCTCCCCGAATCAATCAACATTGTCACCTTCTATTTCTCGAGGAAAACCACCACCTTAAGATTTTGTGGAGTGATAATACCTACAAGTGCATGAAAAAAGATTATAGGTTGGGAATCTTTAGGTACCTCCTCTATCTCTTCCTCATCATCATTAGAGGCATGCTCTTCTTCTTCATCTTCATTAGAACCCTCAATGTATAATAACTTCTTCTCAACACATCTATGTCCTTTGCTCCACTTGTCACAACTGAAACATAATCCTTTTGCATATTTATCTTAAATTTTTTTAGGGGTCGATCTGGTAAGTATAGGAAATGTTGGTGTCGATATGCTATGATCTTTGAAGTGAGTGAATGGTTATTTCTTATTGGCTATGAATTTTTCCTTAGCTCTACATGCTATGATAATAGAATTAGAAATCTTAAGTGGATTAAACATGCGTACCTCATGTTGAAGTTGGTCCTTGAGACCACCCAAAAAAAGGTCATTAAAGTTCTCCTCATAAATTGTCTCTACATGTAAGGATAGGTTTTGAAAATGATGAATATAATCCTTGATGGAGCTAGTCTGTCACAATTTTCCCAATTGGATAAAGTAATTATCTGTCACACCATTGCCATAGTGTAATTATAACTCCTCTATAAATACTGACTAGGTGACACTTAGAGTCATCTTTTTCTTTTGAGCACACAAATTTGTGCATATCCACCTTTAGTAACGGTTCCTCTATGGCAATGTGGTTGGATTTGAAGTAGACTGGTTTGGAGAACCACCCTAGTGGGGTTGTACAATAGCAATAACTAGATGATTTGACTGATTATTTTTCAAATCCATGATGATATCTACCAAACTATCTTGTATGGATTTCATATTATATTGTATGCCTTACACCTCACTTTGAATGCCTTGCACACTATAGTCAAGTTGGCTCACTTTGTGATCTATGTCAAAGAATAGTGTTACAATGGATCTAGTACATCCCACTTCTGAATCCATTTCTTCCTTGTTAGGATTTTTACCTAGAGTTTCATCACCCTTTCCTCAGCCCCGAGTTTGTGGACCTTCCATAAAAGGGTTTTACGATGTCGACCCTGATTGGCACTTTTCACCCAACTTTAACTAAGAAATTTTGAACTTATGTTGGACTCATATCAAAACATACAAAAAACATACCCTATCCAAATTTTTCTAATCTTTCCAAAAATTTAAATAACTCAAAAATATTCTTTGAATTGTGCACTATAGAGAAATTTTATGAAAAACCCTAAAATGGAGATAAGTTTTCTAAAATAGATCCAAATGAGCTAAAATTCTAATGGAAGATTACTTTGATGATTTCTCACCTATATTAAAACAATTGCATATAAATTCACAACCAATTTTTAGATATAGCCAAATTAAAAAATTTAGGGTTTCACCGATAAGATTGCCCAAATCGCAGCTCTAATACCACTTGTAATGAAATTACTTCAATAATAAAGTAAAATAGTAGAAATAGATCTAAATAAGACTGAAATATATCAGAATATATGTTAAGCGATAAGCCACTTTGAGGGGGAAACCTCCACAAGCTTCAATAAGAGCAAAATTCACAATATGATGATAAACAATTACCCACTACCTCATATATATAGTCTATCTAGGCCATGGTTATTCCATAGGCTAACCTACTAACCAAATTAATGCATAGATAAATGTTATATAGAATCAAAGAGGAATAAGTAAGCCATAAGTCAGTTATTCATTTCCTAATACATGCGATAGGTTAGGAGTGTAGCATATTGAGTACTCTCCCATAAGTATTTATAATCTGATCACTTGATACCAACTATATGTGCAATGAATCCATTAAAAATATATTATTATTATTATTATTATTATTATTATTATTATTATTATTATTATTATTATTATTATTATTATTATTATTATTATTATTATTATTATTATTTTATGTGAGTGGGAAACAAGCCCATAATTATTTGTGATAAAATCAACAACTTGTCATTATAAGCTTGCCATTCAATTCCATGAGAACCCAGTTACTATGTAATAGACAAGATGGGTACACAATGTTATTTCTATTAAAAATTCTTTGTTTTTAATTTAATATAGAGGATTGATGTGTGTTCAAATCAATAAAATTAATCTAATTAGTTCATCTTCTACAAAATTTATATTTTATCTATTTAAAACAATGAAGAATAGATATTAATATTATTGGGCTTTATGGTGTTTGATTCTATCAAATGTCAGCATGAATGCCTACAACAACATGTATTGTCATTTCTTCACATAAATTTCAAAGTGTAGATAATGTTTTAAATGTTCAATTTCACTTTCTTAATTTCAAGTACAAATTGAAATATTATTTAGATTATATTAAGCCCACCTTTGATAACTAGTGTGGGTATCAATTTTAGAAAAATCAAGAGGTCTGGGTCTCCCCTTATCCAAAAATAGTTGGGCAGGATATTGTTCCCCAAATATAAATTATTTATTTCAAATTCCAAATTTATATGTTTTTCTACCAATATAAATTATAATGGGACATATGTATCTCTAACTTCATCACATTTACCTTTGGACCTAGAAAAAATGTCAATTTTATGATAATAGCTATAAAAAAACATGACAAGAGCAATGGAAAAGAACATCTATGGAAAATCAATCAATGATTGGAAATGGGTCAGTGAACACCAATAGATCAATTAAAAATTACTCGTCTTATATATTATATATGAGTTAATTCTCCTGCTCTTCTATTATTGGTATTTTATGAATAATTTCCATGTATTTTGTGTATTATAGTGTTCAATATTGTACCTTTACATTGAGTGACTTTTTAAAATTAGGATGGCTCAATTTTTACAGTAAGATGTTATTGATAAATGCTTTAACAACTAAAAATCCCTTTAATTTGATGATCCCAAGAGTGGGTGTCAACTAATCTATTTAAGTGAAGGTGGTTTGAAAGCAAGGGACTGAAGGTCAAAAGATGGATCTCCTAAAAAATGTCATCAACTATTATCTAGGAAGAGCTTTCAAACACATTTTAGGATGGGAGCCTTAGTTTTAACTCTACAAATTTAATATATTTTTGAGAAAGAGGCTTTTATCTCTTATAACATTTAATCAACATTCTATCAATATCCATGATAATTTTTTTTCTAAATTTAATACCTATCTAGACTTAGTTTGGCTATCAATATATTAAGCTAGATTTTTTTTTTTTACTTTTTTAATATTTTTTTGGGAGGAGCACGAGGGGATATATATATATATATATATATATATATATATATATATATATATATATATATATATATATATATATATATATATATTGGTATGGAGTATTTCTTATATTGGATTGGACATTGAAAGTTTATTGAAGGCATTTTTGTTTCTTTTATTAATCTTATGTTGATCCATATAATTTACCAATGAGGATGTTTTGATTTTGAGCTGGTGGAACTCCCAGTTCAAGCACATGCACATTTTTCTTACATTCATCCACATTACAACCTAGCCCTTAGGGAAGCTCCCTTAGCTCACACCATAGTTTGTCACCCCCAGTATGTGATTGCATAACAACCACATTTGGATACATCAAATCCAACTAACCTATAGAATTATTCAAATAGTGATTGAAACCAAATGGGTCCATCTCTCAAATCCTTTTTCATCAGTGAAATTTAAATGCAAATGTATTCAATGGTATGTACTTGGGAATAGAATTTTCCCTCCCTAAATGCATACTAATTTGAGGAATCCTGTGACATATTTAGATCTATCCTATTTTTATTTTTAAAGTCTAAAGAAATAAGTTGTTCTAAAGGTGTGTGTTTTACTGGGTTGCTTCCAATCCCACTCAAAAACTTTGGTTTGATCTAGTTTGAATTATTGATCTTTGTAAATAGTTTCACACTACACATTTTGAAGGACTTTAGGAACATAATATTATTGTGATATTAATTTCTTTTAAAATTTAATATTTTGATGATAATTTCCATCACCTACTTGTAAAATAAGTGGTTCCTCTTACACTTGTGCTCTATGTACTTGTTTGGAGACATGGTCTTGTGGGTTGTAATAGGTTTCTTTTTTAATGAAGAGGTCACAACACATTTGAAGTAATTAATTAACCAACCACAACTTGGTTCTACTATGTATCTGAAGAGAGATTTTAGGATGCCATATTCACATGCACAAAACTTGGGGATATGTCACAACATATGCTATTTTCATATGTACGTATTTCATCTAAAGCCTTTTATCTTTTTGGATTGTTAATAAATTAATTTATTGTATATCAAGATTGGAGAAGTAGGTATATGCAAATATTTTGATTTGAGTTAACATATAATCATTAAAATGTTCAATTTTATTACATTAAAGGCTAAAATAATTATTTATGCATAAACATTTCACTTATAGGGATGGGTATCAATCGGGTTTATACTTATTTTTAGAAATTGAGTTGACAAGATCATGGATTTAGCATCTTATTGGAAAAAGACAAAAAGTCACATAATAAGCATACATTGGTTTCAATTATATTTTTTTGATTATGGGTCCTCTAGGAGAACTTAAATTTAGAACCAAATAATTACCATTGCATTAATTCTACATAACCTTCACAATAAACATACAACTAGAAAAATAGTTGAATTATTGATTAGTACTCATTATTTAGTGAACTAAGAAAGCATTTAAGGCTTATCATAGGTGTGAACACCTAAAATGAAAATGTAATATATCATATAAATATTAACTAGCCAGGTTTAATCTCAATTCCAAAACTTATTTACCTTGAACATGTATTTTAGATTTAAACTAAAAATTAATTATTCTTGGTCCTACCTTATCAATTTTTAATAGGCCTTTGATCCAAGTGTAAATCAAGTGTAAATGTCCTTAATTCTAGTATTTAGGGCCTCAATAGTCTAGGTAATTTATCTTAACCATTTTTACCTTCACTTAAATAAGTAATAACATAGTGTTGATGCTAACCCATTTTCTATCTTTACATGTTGTCTACCTTTTTGTACTCTAAAGACTATAGATTCTAAGGTATATTTCAAATAAATTTTAAACTGTCTTTATCTACTAGTATATATATCTTAAATGAATCCCTCTAATTTTTTTTTAGAAATACCAATCTTGAGATGCTTATCTTAGATTTGTCACATATCGCATTGACTAATGACTCTATTTCCTTCTCCACAAATTTTACACTTACTGGTACCATATGGTCTCAATCTAGTTGTTTCACTATGTATATCTTAAAAAATGTCATATGAGTTTAATCCAAAATTATAAGGAATAAAATGTCCTAAAATTCCACTTGTAACACTTGATTTGCATAGACCAATGCCACCAGATAGGAAAATCAAAGCCGTTGGGGATGTGCAGGTAGTTTAGAGTCACCAACACTCTTAGTGATGGTTCATGAAGCACAAACCACCAAAATTAGAACTATGACCATGAGACTAGAGTACATATAGACTAATTTAACCCACCAAGTGTACTCACACTCTACTCCTGCTATCCATACCAATGTTAGGAAGCCATACTATCGCTTCTCTTTATTTTGTTAGTGTCATAGTTGTTATGGATGCATATGCTTTATAAGTAATCACATGAGAATTTTGTTTTATCCCACATTCATGAGAAGTAGTAGTTGCTTATATTAGACTTAGTATATAGGTTAGTGTTGAGGTCAATGAAGGCATCCATGAATTTATTGTATTAAACTTGTTAAGAATGGGATATACTGAGAGGGGGGTGAATCAGTATATCATATATCTTATAAAAATTTCCCTTAATAAAATTCCACTTAACCAAACATTCAAGATATACAATAAAAATGAAATAGTAAACACCACACAAGATAGTGAGAGACACCAGATTTAACATGGAAAACCAATGTGGTAAAAACCATGGAGAACAATCTCAAGTATATGAATGAGCACCAACTCAAACAACAATATTTGGAAGTACCAACTTTTAAGAGCACCAACCCCTTTACTGAGTACCAATAAAAACTATTCATGAGCACCAACCCATAGGAGCACCAACCCCTTTGTTGAGCACCAACACAATAACTATTTGTGAGCACCAACCCCTTTGCTAAGCACCAACACATCAACAATTCATGAGCACCAACCCACAAGATCACCAACCCATTTTATGAGCACCAACACAACAAAAATTCATGAGCACCAACCCACAGGAGCACCAACCCCTTTGCGTATACCACGCAACTATCTCTCAATGTTTCTATCTCAACAAATGATAGTTCATTACAACATCTCTTTCCTCTCTCTCACCTTTGCTCTTCTAAGCTAGATATAACAAATACAAATCATATTCATCTCTCACAAATGATATTCTAAGCTAGATATTAATATCTCAAATCAAACTCTCTCTACTCATTACAAATGGCTTCTCAAGCCCTTTTTATAGCTTTACAAATGTCCTTTGGCCTTCCCCCTTTGTGACCCTTCAATCCTCATGGAAAATGGTGCCAAAATTATATGACCCTTCATATCCTTGCCTTTGAAAAGTCATGTGGTGACCCTTCATGAGCAAAACCATCCTTCCTTCTTTTGTCTTTACCTTAGTGACTTTTTGTATTCCTCAAAGTGTCCCTTCATGAGAAATTGTGCCCTTCCTCTTTTGTCTTCACTTGGTGACTCTTGGAATTCCCCAAGATGACTCTTCATGGGAAAATGCATCCCATTCTTCTTTTGTCTTTACCCCATGACTCTTTGACTTCTCCATGGACCTTTTTTTGTCTTATATGCAACCAAAAATATATTTGTTAATATTAAATAAATATTAACACACATTAGCCAAAATATATCTATTACAAACATCATTAAATGCAATGGGGCCTTTATCACCAATTATCCTAGACCTTTGACATCAATGACAATATTTCCAAAAGAGTTTGCCCAAAGGAGGTTGCCCCTTAGAAGTGGCATGCAATCAATATAATTCTTTCAGTGCTTCTACTAATTTTATAAATCTATTATTTCAAGCATTTTTATTAATTTATTATAAGAGGATCCTCTCATCTGGTATCAAAGCCAAGTTTCAATCCTGGGGCCTATGGGTTATATAATATAGCCTCCACCTAGGTTCAAGTCAGGGAGCAGGTGGCTATGCCAACATGGTAGTGTTCATCCAAGGCTTGTACATGTGAGGTATCCTAGTGTATGGGTGAAAATCCATTCTATATTCTAGGTTTTGGGAGTGTAGTAGGATGTTATGATCCTGTTGGGTGTATTTCACTAAAACCTTAAGGTTTTAGTGTAACAGATCATTATATTTGGTATCAAAGTCTCCACCCAGGTTCATGTCATGAAGAAGGTGGATATGCCAACATGTTAGTGTTTGTTCTGGGATTGTAAATGCAAGGTATCTTGGTTTATGAGTATAAATACATCCTATAGAATGGGATTTTAAAGCATGGGGGGTTGCTATGATCCTAATGGGTAGATTTCACTAACACCTTATGGTTTTGGTGTAATGGCTTGTTACAACCAAGTGGAAATTGGGTGCCCTATTTGACTTGTCCAAGAGAGTGATGAGAGAGAGAGAGAGAGAGGTAATTTTTTGTCAATTTTTGACTTGTCCAGGCTACTTGAGCATGGAAGTAAACTTTACAGATCTGAAGAGACTTCTCTAAAGTGGTCACACATGCTAAAACTATATAAAGTCTATAAAACATGCTCAAAACTCCCCTATTTATAGTTTATCTTATGGAATATACATTGAACCTATAATTTTTTAGTTTTAAAATGGTTTCTATGACCATTTTTTACATGTGGAATGTTGGATATCCTTTTGAAAAAATGGCCTAAAAAGACATAAAATGACACTAAGGACAAATAAAAAAGATGATTGAGGCCTAAAACACATTAAGTGACCTCATTAATGACTATAGTGGACATTTTACAACCTAAGAGACATTATAAAAAATTGGAATATGCAAGGGGTTGACCTATTTGACATAGGAATAAAATTTCTCAACATTTTGGTGATTTCCTAGGGGTAGAAATCTATCTATACGAAATATTAATAGCCTTCTCCTTTCCATTGGGATATGGCATCACCTATACATTGTATTTGAAACAAAAATGCCTATGAAAGGACACCAAACTATACCAAACAATAGGAAACAAACACATAAGATAGCACACAAAACACAGACTTATTTTCTCAAGAATACTTTGGGAAAACACACACAAGGAAACACACACCTATCCTAGTATGTAAAAGACCTCAAAAACTTGTGGTGAAGAAAAAATTCATCATTTGTTTCAACCAATGTCAAGGATAATTCTCCTAGCATCACTACTACTCCATGAATATAGACCTTCATATGATGCATATTTATCAATGAACACTTACATATGTAGATATTCAAATGACTAACCATCTTTAGATCTTGTGTTGACTATAAGTGTGTCACTTGGATCTCTCATGAATACTCTATATATCCCTCCAGTAATCTTGTTTAGCTTTGCAGCTTGATTGAACTCTATCATGTTCAATTGACACCTCTTAAACTGTATCCTGGGAGTTATCAAATTTATCTCAACTTCATCATCTTATATAACATGATGCACTTTATGTCTAGAATAATCAATCTTGTCTTCTTTTTGATCCAACATGTCTGAAAGTGGTTCAATATTAGACTAAGTTTTATACTTCTCTTCAAACAAAAATATTTTTGACTTGGTTTCATTGGACTCCTTCATGACTGCAACCTTCTCGATAGTGACTTGACAATTATTCTCATTCTTGTTAGGAAACTCTCGTTCATGTTTATAAGATCCATCAACCATCTTACTATCAGATTCATGTTTCTTAAGAAAGATAAATGGTTTACTCAATTTTTCAAAATATTTTAGTATGGCATGGAACTACTACTATTGGGCAGTTCTAATGTCTAACTTGCCATCAAATTTCAAACTATCACATTAAATGTCAACCCAGAGGTACGTATACTTTCAAGGTGTAAGAAAAGTATATGCCATTATCCAACCAATTGAAGGTTACTTAGTTCACCTATAAATAGGGAAATAAAGAATAGAATCTTCTTCACACATTAGAAAAATCAATATATAATAAATAACATCAAACTTAATCACACACACAAATATAATGTAAATAACATAAATGAAAAGATTGTGAGGATTGGGATATTCACCACAATTCATTCCAAGGGGTCCCTTCCTCATTCAAAATTGGGTTTGGATCCATCCTCAATAAAGATTATGAACTCTAAGAAATCATACCATCCATATGAGTAACTATAGAAAATAAAGTTTGCTACACGTCTTCTATTAAAATTAGAATTTTGGTTACAATACTTTTCTCCTTGCTTCTTCTATAATTAACATATTTTTATATAATGGCAACCTCTATTATTTATATACTAGAACAGGTCCATTAATTACAACAATACTTAATCTATTATAGGAGAGAAACAAATTAGTTTCATACAACTTCCTCCGTTACACTTCTCTCTGACTTATTCCTTTATTAGCAACTAACTTATAAAACTAACAACTTCCAAAATATACTATAAAATGCATACAAAGGTCTCATTAGAGAAGAAAGCTATGCCAAAACTATTTTTGTTGTGATTCACTCATTGAATAACTATCTAGTAGTTTCTACAGCTACCTCCACATGGCTGCAAGTCATTTGTTTACATTTAAATTATATCATGAAAGATGTTATAGGATCAACCCTTATATAGACATTTATCATCTTTGTCTTTAAGCTTGTCATAGGTACTCAGATAATGGCTACATGAAACCTATTTCTTTCAAGTTAGTGGCTATGAACAACCTGTAGGTTTCTATCATGTGGCTATGGGCATCCTGCAGACATTCAGCCAATGGCTATGAGGATCATGTAGATGTCTAACCAATGGCTATAGGCTAATGGATAAATTGTAGCTTGGTTCTTTGATAACCTCAAGTAATGATTAGCATGACATATTAAAAAGGTACAACTTATAATAAGAAAACATACTAAAAATCATAAATATATTATCCATTAAAACATCATGCATTCACTAATACAACTTCATTATATTAAAGAGTCAAAGGATATTGGATTTGAAATACAAGACAAATTATGTAAAAAAACAAGGCAAAATATATGACAATTATAGGCCTCATCACACCCCTAGACTTAACATTTTACTCATCCTTGAGCACTCAACTGATTATTGATGAAGGCATAAAACTTTCTAAAATCATACGATTATTGAGAACCCTTACTAGAAGATCCATAAAACCCTCTTCTATTTTCTATCTTGATCCATCTTCTCTTTTCTACTCTCTTATTATGTGGATTCTTTCCTTCAGGGCCAATAAGAGGAAACTAGAATAGAGGAGGATGAAACTGAAGTCCAAGCCAATTCAATCTTTTCCTTCTAACTGTATTAATATATTCATGATCTCTATGGACAACTTCTCTTAGATTGAATGGGGAGTAAGGTTATTTCAATCTCATTTAAGGTGAGAATTGGATACATTTGTTCGTATAAGAGATGTAAATCCTTTGTTTCACTCTTTACATAATATCAAGGTAATGGTTTTGCACTTCAATATATATGGACGTGATCCATCTAGATGGAATATCAGTACTAGCAAAACTTTCCCACTCTTTTACTAATGCTAGAGTGTCTGGACATTCTACCCAGATCATAACAACAATTGTTTTTCTTTTTCCATATATAGAGTTGACTCTTCCTCTATTTTTACTTTATTCAATACATAAAATTCAAATCTCCCACATAAATGTTTGGGTTACAAGCTGTAATGCTTGCTTTAGCATATTGATGTATATAAAATTCACTTAATTGGGCTTGTTCATTTGGGCTAGACTGGTTATACACACCAAAGAAACATTTTGGATCACTTAAAAAAATGGTTGATCATTCAATACCTTTTTGTATTAAAATATGTACCACTGCTCCTCTAAATATATTTCATACACCCTTGTAGGTGGTCTATAGGCTGTAATCTACTCATGGTATTCATGGAGCCTATTGAAATTATCTTTGAGTGTCTTGATTTTCTCTTCTACCTTTGTCAATTTTTCACTTGTATCCCTAATCTTATATTTTGCATCAATATAATCATTATACCTTCTAATTAAATCATTAGACAATTCTTCATTTTCTCCTTCATACCCTCAAAGGAATTCAATTAGATCATCTTTTGGCTCTACAGGTAAACAAGATGAGATGTCAACAAAGATATCTTCCATATTTTCTCTTACCTTTTCAATGGCTGTACTTTTAATCTTCTCCTCATAAGGGACAATTTACATTGCTACTACTTATTCAGGTGTTCTCTCTCTCTATAAGGTATTGGTGGAGGTGATGATATTTGCACTTTTTTTCTAATACCTTTATTGCTCTCAGCAGAGACTCCAAACCTCCCCTATTTTCCAATTTGGATAGTTTATTCCTTAACCTCTATATTTCTTCCATAACATCCTCTAAATTGAGGAATTCATTCTTAACAATCTATTTTCTTCCATCTCCTCCCTATACTATCTACCAATTTGGTTGATTTATTTCATTTCTTCTGCATTGAATTGGTCAACCTTCTTAATTTATTATAACTCCTTCCTTCCAAAAAATTGGGCCTTATCCTCTTCTACTTTAGAATCCTCAGGTTTGACTACTTCAAATCCATCAAGACTAATGTAGCTTTTGAAAATTTCCTTCTAGACCTCATCATCATCACTGATATAGATAGTATCTATTTGAATGATTTTCTTCTTGAGGATTCTTTGTGATTTTCTTCTTCTTGTGGCAGAGGATGAGACTTCCTTTTTATTTGAGGAGGTATTTTCCTTCACATCCTCTTAATGCTTATATGTTGTTTAAAAATGTTCCTAATTATCAATCCATGATTATTAATCTTTTTATTCATCTAAAAAAAATCTCTTCTATGTATTTTTCATATTCACCTATTGAGCAAACATGGTTTGCTAGCCCACTAAATAGACTAACTTGGCTAATAGGAAGAGTGGATGAACATGTTAAAGGTGACTTGGAGTGTGAGTAAATAATTCATTAATAAATAATGGATCATATTAATTTTATGTTAAACATTTTCTCTTCCTCTAAACACCTTCATCTCTTTATCTCACCTTCATGTTCAAGATTGTAACATGGTGACTATAGGTACACACAGGGGTCTAAGAGACACTTTGTATGTTTGTTTCATAACTTTTATAGTTCATGAATTCAAAATGGCCTGAATTGAGGTGGTTACCTATTATTTAATTAGGTACAAACTCTCTTTAACCCTACCTATGCACTTTTGCTTACACTAGACTAAGTTTTCCCAAGATGACTGACCGTTGCTGGGGGACTCACTAGTTGGAATTTTCTAATTAGGTGTCCTTGATTTCAGGAATAGATTGTTCCTCTTCTTGGGCATGTGCCTCTATCATAGGTGTGGAAAAATATTGATTTCTTTCTTCCTAAACTTCTTGGATCAACCCTTCTAAAATAGGGTTTTCTTGTAAGATTTCAGTGGTAGGGGTTTCAACTACAATTGGAGGAGGAGAGTTAGGTTCTCTCCTCTTGGGGATTTCTTCATCTTCATCTGGGGACAGGATTAACCTCCTTCTTTTGCTTTTTGTGCCTATTATAGGTGTTAATTACTCTGATATGGGTTGAATAAATATGCCCATAGAAATAGTTTTAGATAGAGGGTTGGATGGAGGTTCTTGTGGGGGCACACAATTGAGTCCTGATGACTCACCTTTTTCCAATTTATGGGGGTTTTCCTCATGTTTTAGCTCCCTACCTCCTTCTTACTATTCCTCTTCAAGGTAAAGACCTTCTAGTGTTAAAAACTAACTACATGCCATTTCTAGATATGCATCCTCAATTCCTCTTTTTAATATTAACCAAATTAGAAAATAATGTGATAAAGCACTAGTTATCTCTTTTTGGTAATCCTTAGACATCCTTTTTAGAATGTTGAGAAAATGATTGGGGATGTTGATATGGAAGGTATGTCTAAGATGGTTTAATAATTTGAAATGAATGGTGTAAACCATGGAATACCTACCCTCACAGGTGAATTATTTGATGATGAATGAGATTACCTCCCTCTATGGTGCTAACAAACTAAGGCATTCAACACCATCTATCTTTATTGGTAATTCCTCATTACCCATTTTGAACTACTACCTAGGTATCTTCTTGTTGGGTTACTCACACCATTTTTCTCCTTCTTGAGGTAAGCCCGTGACCTGACTGATAAGTGCCTTACAGACCTCAAATGTTTTCCCAAACATAGTGGCTTGGTTCCCATCAAATGAAGTGCCAAATTCCTAGGTCATCTGCTCTAAATAATACTTTATTCTTTCAAAGTATCCCATCCATCTTGAAACTTGGAATATCTATAGACATTCTAGATTTACCCTTAATTCTATGGTATTTATCGATTCCATCTTGATGACTGAGCCTCCCATTTTATAAATCAAGCCCTTATTCTATCGCAAACCTTGGAATTTTGGTTTCACTCAGTCTCTAGTTTTAGGTAGATTTCTTCTATTCTTTTATTTTACTATGCTTCAAGTTTCTAGTGATGGATAAGAGCTATGGGATGAATTTATTGCTCATGTGAATAATTACCTTAGTCATTAATGCCTTTATGATTCTCATATGGTTGTGGGTTGATATGTACCATCACATGCTATTGTGGGTATCATGCAGTGGAGTCATGATGGTCTGTGGTCCCATCAATCCCCCCCCATCCCAAATAATCACTCATCCTTGAGTTACGTAATTTCAATGTGAAAAAAAGGAGGGATCAAAAAGATTTGATTTGACTGGTTAAAAGGGGGCTAATCATGACTCTTTAATTTTTATAAGGATGTAATTAGTTTTATGCATGTATGCATTTATGTATAATTATAATGGTTAAAATTAGTTATATATATTATAATTAGGACCGTACCTTTTAATAATTAGCATATCTTAGCTCAGAACAACAATCCTCCATCATTATAAGATCTAGTGTGTACTTATGTATGACAATGTTGGAGAAGGTTGATCTGTGTGTTCATTGTGTAGGTGGAAGTGCATCACATGACATCATCTCTATGAATAGGATCTACATGTTGATGATCTAGAACTTTTGATTGATGTGAGGTAGGGTTAATTGAGGATCTAGGTCTTGGACTTCAGATGGGTTAGTTTAAAGTTCCACATGCCTCAAATGTGCTTATAAGAGGGTCTGAAGGAGAGCCCATCTATTCAGCTAAATTTGGAAGTGATAGACTAGTAGTGATCTTAGAACCTATGTGTCTAAGAAAGCATCTTCCACAGAGTAAAATGTGTCTCCAATCTATAGTGAGGGGCACTTGTGAAATCTTACATGAGGGTCTGAGAACCTTAGGTTATAGCTAGAGGTCTATCAGGTGGCCCTAGGTTGTATAATGGTATTATTTTTATGTAGGGAGAATATGTCATCAGCCATGGGTGATCCACACTGGTTTATTCTTCTTTCTTCCAATCTTTTCCTTATCTCCACAGGTGTCTTCTCTCATCTACCATACTTTGTAGCAAGACTTTTTAGGTTACAGCATCAGGATTTAGTGCCCATAGCAACTAAAAGTTGTATTTTTTTTTGGTATATGTAGCCTCTAAGTCTTTCACTCAGCCAAAACATGTAGGTAATAACTATGAGGGAAGCCTATAGCTACTAAAAAGTGAACCTACATTAACTATTACAAAGACATAATAAAATAAAGGAAATTTTTAAATGATAACTTAATTTACCTATTGATTTTGTGTTTTTATATTATTTTTAGTTTTTCCATTTTTAACCCTAAATGGATAGAGAACCAGTTTTCTACTTAGGTCCTTTATTGCATGTTTTGAGTAGCCAACAAGCTAATTTTCTACCCAAAATCTACCAATAGTGACAAAAAAAAGGGTTTTCACTATTGTATTTTTTTACTCTTATTTTTTATGTGCAAAAAGAATTTTTATTTCTAGTGCTTCTATATAAATGTATTCATCTTTCCAAAGGAGAGAGAAGATTCCCTCCTCATTGTACTGATTGGAGTATTATGGCTATATACTAGCCTCATGCCTATTCTATTTATATTGATGATGTGTGTCATTTAGATCTCCTCTGAGTTGTGTCAATATTGTTTTTGTAAACTCATCTTTAGACAAAGGATTTTTATAAAGTCTTAACCTATGATCATTGACTAGTAAACGAAACCAAACTAGATCAATAGTTTTCACTTAGACAGATCTATTATCGAAGACATACTGAATTTCATAAAGACCAAGACACCTTGTCTGAAGCTTTCCCAAGTTATCTTTGTACTTGGAATCAAAAATTAAAGATCAATCCGTAGCTATGAACTATCATGTCTTGATATATTTGTCATGCCATTGTATGCTTTGCCTTTGTACTAATTTAGTGTTTTATAGTGCTTACTGGCAGTACTCATCAAGCTAATTTAGTTGCATCAGCTTTACCTGTTATGCATCAAAAATTTCCATGCCTAGTTCTACTATTGTCCTCAATGTTTTATGTTCAAATTTAATGGGTAAGAGAGATTTCTTACCATATATGAGCTCATAGGGTGTGAACCCAGTAGTGGTTTTTATGTGATGAAATAGCTTCAAGCAATCTAGCCTCCTAATCTTTCCTTGATATGATGACAATTTTTGTAAATATTCTTTCTAGTTCCCTATTTGTAACCTCTACTTATTTTGTGGTCTGAGGATAGTAGGGATTAGACTTTCTATACCTTGCCTAGTACTCCTTTACTAAATGAGTAATGAGATCAAAAGTAAACTATGGTCCCTAGTCTATGATTATTTCCCTTGGTACTTCATATCATGTAAACATTTCCTCATATAGGAAAGCAACAAATTTTTCATCTCAACCATTGGTGAGAGCTTTAACTTCAACCCATTTAGTCACATACTCAGTGCATACCAATATGTACTCTTTATTATTTGATTTAGGATCAATACAGCTCATAAAATTCAATCCTCATTTATCAAATGGCTCTAAAACCAGCTGGGGTTGAAGAGGCATTTCATTAGAGCGAGTGGGTCATCCTATACATTAAAACTTATCACAATGAGATACATATCGTATAGCATCCCGGTGAATGGTTGGCCAATAATAGCCTACATTTAGGATTTTTACTATTATTCTTTGGGCTACAAAGTGTCCTCCATATGGTTCATTATGGTAGGCTTTGAGTTTATCCAAAAAACTTTGGACATCTCACTATTTTGTAGGTACAATCAAGCCTTTGATCACCCTAATTTTAATAGGGTCCACTTGTATTCCCTCAATTGAAATGTGATGCCCAAGAACAACACCTTTTTTCATCATAAGAAAACATTTCTTATGGCTGAGGGATAAATGGTGTTCTTGGAATCTATGGAGTACTTTCTCAAGGTTTCTTATGCATTCTTCAAATGTCTAACCATATACTGTGAAGTCATCCATATAGACTTTCATTCATTCATTAGCAAGACTAGAGAATATGCTTAAGATAGCCCTCTGGAATGTAGTTGGAGTATTAAAAAGATTGAATTGTAGGATTGCATAATCATATGTTCACCATGGACATGTGAACATTGTCTTGTGCTAACCCTTAGGAGCAATCCATATCTAGTTGTATCTGTTGAATCCATCCAAGAAGACAAAATAGCACTTTTTAGCAAGAGTATCTAATACCTAATCAATAAATGGAAGAAGAAAATGGTCCTTCCTAGTAGTAGTATTTAATTAATGGTAGTCAATTCATACTCTCCATTCACCACCTTTCTCAAGAACTATCACTAGTGGGGAAACCTATTCACTATCAAAAATTGGATAAATAAATCCAGTGTCTAAATTTTTTTGTAGTTTTGTTTTCACAATTTCTCTTAAGGTAGGATACATATGATGTTGTGGTTGGTAGATAGGTTTAAAATTTTATTTTATATAAATATGATGAGTATATTTTTCTTTTCTAATTCCATGCATATCTCCATAATCCCAGGCAAAAGCTAGCCTATTTTTATGCAGCAATTTGACTAGGCATTCCTCTTGTTTTGGTTCTAATTGGCTATTGATAAGCAAAGACTTACCTAGAGTTATCTCCACTTGCTTGGTCAAGGTTAACATCATTTGTAAATTTTTTTTTTGACTAGATTTGGTTGCAACTGTGAGGGATCAATTTGTTGAATATTTCTTGGGTAGTTTCAAATGGTCCTTCCTCACGCCAAGAATCAACAAAAGGGCAAGTGATGGAATGAAAGTCATTAGGTTGTGTATTTCTGATTTGATAATTATTTTCCAACACATTATCTATGATTGTGTCTTCATCTATATTTGATAATGTGCATGCAGGATCAACTTGAATGGGAGTATATAGGGTCTTCTCATCTTCCTCATCTTCCACCCATTATGGTTGTGTATTTTCCAAGGATGGTGTGGTAGGTGCATAGAGTACCAATTTCATGGTTTGTTCTCCATTAGAAATCACCATCTTTCCAGACTGACAACTAACAAAAGAATATACTATAGCCAGCCATGGTCATTCTAGGATAAGAGGGTAACCTCCCAATGTTGTTTTGGGTTGAAGGACAATAAAATTAGTAGTGGTATACCCATGATTCAACAAAAATTACTAGGTCTTCAATCACTCCTTCAGGTTTAACTATTGATCGGTCAGCCATGTGTAACATGGTGGATGTGGGTCTAATATCCTTCAATCCCAATTTATTTGTTGTTTTAATGGTGATGACATTTATGGTTGCTCCTATATCTATCAGGGTATTGAGAACTTATAGCCCTTGTATGTGATCAGTCACCACTAGACATCTTGGGTCCTTGTATTTGGTAGGAAGTATATGGCCTAGCATAAAATTTGCTAATTGTCCAACCACATGGATGCTATTGGGATCCTTTGATTTTAGATCTTTCTTATTCTTGCCTCATTTTTTGAGACATAAGTCTTTGATGGCCATGGAATAGATGGAAATGTATTTGATTTCTTGGTAGAGGGGTATTTTTACATAGACATTTTTCAATTCTCCCAGAATATCAAATTTAGGTGCAATGGCTGGATGTTGAAGGCTCAATCTCTATGGAAATGAGGGGTTAGTTATCTCTCCATTTTGGTCTAAAATAGTAGGTTCATGATTTATTTGTGAGGGTGGGTTAGCTTCATGGTTAAGAGCCTCATCATAAGGTTCCATTATTATGGGTGGTGGTAGTGATTTTGGTTGCATAACCTATCCTGAACAGAGGTGGACTTCGCTAATATCCACCATATATACTACATATTGGATGGTATCAGCACTGCATGTTGCCTGAGCCATTTTATTAGTAGGATTTTGCACTAGTTGTACATGTATTTTGGAAGCAAGAGTTGTACACTGATATGGCTTTGAAGGAGGTGGTGGGTTTGTCATAAAGGTAGGATATTGTAGTTATTTATAGTAATATCCTCCTAGTTGGTTTCCCCATGGGTTTTGTGGTCTCTAAGGTTGTTGTCCTAGATTATTAGGCATTCCTTATGGTGGGTAATTTGACCAAGTGGGTGTCCAAAAAGGGTTTGGGGATGGTTGTGGCATGATAGGGGAATCGCTCTATTATGGCCAATTAGGATTTTGGGGTGGGTTAGTGATCCATTGATTATTCAAATCTTGGGCTACAATAGGATATTGTTGGTTAAAGAAACTAGAGTTGGAAAAAGTGAGATTTGCATTCATACCTATAAATGGTTGGCAAGGTGCCCATGGTTTCCTCTATGCCATGTAGAAAACTTGGTCTCCATCCTCACCAGTTATATGTAGCTCCAAATTATTTGGATCTTTAGCTATGATACTTGTGACCTTCACTTTCATAGTTTGGCATTTACAATCAGCTTGTCTTCTTTGACAATCAGGGTAGTATACTACTAAAACTTGGTCTAAGGTTGCTTATTTTTGCCTTGTATGTAGGCTATCTAATTGTGTTTTCATGTGACTAATGGTATCCTATTTCATGTCTTGTAATAGGTGGCTTACTTTTATCTTAGATCATTTTCTTGTTGATTCTTGTGGTAGTGCACTACTTATGACTTTATTCAAGTTACACCTTGAATAATTTTTGCCTAGCTATTTTATATCTGCAAATGTCAATTGAGAAGAATATCCACCGCTCAGAGATCTATGGCTTCCAGATAATCATCTCTAGGCCTTTTAAAAATTATAATCTTTAGGGTTTCAATCCCTAAAGAACTTAATCCTAATTTTTGTACACTAAACATGAATCTCTCAATATAGTCCTCAACAAATTCATCTTCATCTTGAGTCATTTAGTAGATATCATTTCTCATGTAACTCTTTTTTTTTTCCATATTCTTGATATTTATTCAAGAATATTATTTTCATTTCATCCCATGAACTAACATCATTGCTTCCAAGCCCCATGAACCAACATAATGTTGAATCTTTCAAGGTGGTTGGAAATAATCTAAATTTTTTCTCATCTTGTCTATAGTCATAACTCTGATAGAGCATGCCAAACTCAAATAAGAACATGTCAAGATCTTTTATTATTTTAATTCTAAAGTGGGGAAGGGATGATGGTGGAATGTTTTTCATCGGCACTACTCCCACTCCTTTAGTAATTAGAAATTCAAATGTTGTGACTATTGCAGGAATTTCATTATCCCCAAGGTTATTATCATCATTGCCTCCTATGAAAAACATTAAGGCAAGGTGGTGGAGTGGACTAAGGGAGAGATCAGGTATAGGTGTTTCTTCCCAATCTCTTTTTACATCCCTCTCTTCTGGTCTTCATGCTTCTAATTCTACTCTTTGTATCAAAGAGTGTGGTTCTTCCTCCTCCCTTATTTGATTCTTAGGAATATATATTCATTTTGAATCTTTCTCATGCCACATATAATTTCTCCTCTGATTTTCCTACACAAGGTTAGTCTTTTTGTCTTTTTATATTTTTATGACTTCTTTTATTTTATTTTTTGATTTTGAGGGGGGTATTTGATTTGGATTCTAGCCTACTGCTGAAATTTAAATTGTAGGAATGGAAATTGTAGAATTGAAATTATAGAATTGAAATTGCAGCAAATGAAATTGCAAAAAAAAAAAAAAAAAAAATTACATAAAGACTTCAAATGAAACTACAGGATTGAACTACAGCAATGTAAATTTATAAGAATTTAAACTTTACTAAAATTAAATTTCAAAACTAAATCTACTCTAGAAAATAGTAAAGGAATCAAGAAAGTTTCAAAACAAAGCATTAAAAACTTCACCAAGAACACTTCAAAATTAGCTTGATGTTTTAACACCTCCCTGACAATAGTGTCAAAATGTTGCATAGTTCTAATCTCTAACTTAACATCATATTTAAAACTATCACATTAAATTTCAACCTAGGGGTATGTATACTTTCAAGGTGCAAGCAAAGTATATACCACCAACCACCCAATTGAAGGCTACTTAGTTTAGTTGTAGATATGGAAATAAAGAACAAAAGCTTCTTCACACATTAACAAAATCACACTTTAATCTATATATTAAATAATATAAAAATTAATCACACACGTAAATATAATTTAAATAACATAAATGAAAATATTATGAGGAATGGGATCTTTACCACAACTTTTTCCAAGGGGGCCCTCCCTCGTTCAGACTTGAGTTTGGATCCATCCTCAAGAAAGCTTTTAAACTTAAAAAAATTAGACCATCCATATGAATAACTAGAGAAAATAAATTTTGCTATAGGTCTTCTATTAAAATCATAATTTTGGTTACAATACTTTTCTCCTTGATTCTTTAATAATTCACTTGTTTGTCTATAATGATAACCTCTATTCTTTATATACTAGACTAGGTCCAATAATTACAACAATAATTAATCTATTCTAGGAGAGAAATAAATTAGTTTCGTTACAAATTCATCTATTACACCTCTCTCTGATGTATTCCTTTATTAGTAGGTAACTAACTTCTAAAACTAACAACTTCCAAAATAGACTATAGAATGCATACAAAAGTCTCATGAGAGAAGACAAATATATCAAAACTAATTTTGTTGTAGTTCACTCATTGAATAACAACCCAAAAGTTGTTATAACTACCTCCATGTGGCTGCAAGTCATTGATTTACCTTTAAATCATATCATGAAAGATGATACAGGCTTAGCCCTTATAGTGTCATTCATCATCTTTGGCTATATGTTTATCATAAGTACTCGACTAGTGGCTATGGGCAAACTATAGGTTTCCATCCTATGGCTACAGGCATCTTGTAGACATTCAGTGAATGGTTATAGGCATCCTATAGATGTCTATCCAGTGGCTATAGGCTAATGGAAAACCTACATCTTGGTTCTTTGATAACCTCAAGTAATGATTAGTATGACATATTAAAAAGTTATAACTTATAATAATAAAAACATACTAGAAACCATAAATATATTATCCATTAAACCATCATGCATTCATTAATACAACTTCATTATATTAAATATCCATCGAATATTGGCTTTGAAATACAATACAAATTATGGAAAAAATGAGGCAAAATATATGGCAATTACAGGCCTCATCAACTACCATAGATCATTATCTTCTTCATGGATATCACATTCATGGGTTCCTCCATCTTGATCAAATAGAATAGCATTGTCCTCCTTATTATCTTGATCTACCATAATTTGAAAACCATCATCATCATTCATATGAATAAGTTAATTACCCTCAACAACTTTTTAAAAATCATTATTAATGCTTAGCTCAAAATGTTCATTATCTTCCTCATAGATGATGTATGTGCCAAGATCAATCTATTCAATGAAAGTGTTTAGATCATGTCAATAAGTTTCAAAACCGTACTCATTTATAAAAATATCAGAGATATCCTCAATTTTTTAGGATGCTCCATCATCCATAACATGCTCTTCTTGATCATTGATTGTAAAATTGAGATTAAGACTTACTTCTACATATGGCACAATATGAAACTTATCCAATGGTTGTGTTCTAATAGTTACCTTGATCGTATACCTTATTTTGAAGGCTAAAAAGGATGAATAAAATAATATATAGCCTCATATTTGGGTAGTGAAGTTCCTTTATAAGTAGATAGAAAAATGAGAAGGTAGATCTACCACCACTATATCTTGAAGGATAGGAAAACTTGGACAATCATTCAAAAAAACTCCCAAACTTTTGATGAGTCCTACTAACTTATCTAGTTTCCCATCAAATTATAACACTCTCTTGTAATATGGCTCATATTTCAAACTAAATTTATCTACCATAACTTTGGGAATAATTGAGGTACTTGCCCCACTATCCATAATGGAATTATGAACAAGTTTGTCTCCCACAGTGAGAGTGAGGTATAGTGGTGGGGGATTTTCAGATTTGGTAGTGGGCTCAAAAATGTGAGTAGTAGAATTAGTGATGGATACATCAAAATGTCTTTATGTTGAGGACTAATATGGATTTGGGATAGCTACTCTTAAAGTAGTTATTTTTTATCGAGCTTGTGGAGCACTTCCAAAAGACAAAGACTAGTCTTAGCATTCTTCAAGGAATTAGTGATATTCAAAGAAGGAATACTTACCTTTTATTGACTCCTTGAATACAAATAAGTTCCTTGATCTTGAGGCAATGGAATACTTTGAGTTAATTTTCCAATATTTTTATTTTGAATAGGTGCATAAGTTGTAGGGATTGACATACTTGCATTCACACCTTGCTACCTTGTAGGAGGGTTATTTGAACTTCTATCAACACCATGAACATATTCCAAAGCCTTCCTTTTTAATCTTGTATTAGTTATAACTGAGGTACCTTAGTTTAGGACAAATGTGTCTTCTACTATAATGTTTTTCAAGCTCACTCTTTGATTCTACTATACTTCATTTGTTTCTACATGCATGAAGTTCTCATCTTCTACTATCAATTGAGGAGTAATTTCTCCTTGAGATACCAAATCTTGTCCTACACCTTCATTTTCATCCATATACTATATTTTAACATTCCATTCCTCTCTTTGAACTAAGTTACTATGGACTAGAAAGATAGCTCTTGTGTTGGAAGTAAAGGTTGGATTATATGCATTGGGTGGCCTATTGATGTTAGGTTATCCTTATCCTCTCCCTTGACCATATTGCTGAGTGGAGAACCTATTCGAGCCTCTAAGGCCTTAGACCTTGCCTCTCAATCAATGATATCTTATGAATTATTTGGGGATGTTCTAGACTTGGTGTTTGCATTAAGAATTAGAGAAAGACTTGGGAAAGTAAAATATATGTTTAGGATAATGGGCATAGATACTTTTTGAGGGAGTTTACCATCCTGTATTAGACCATTCTCAGCTATAATGGCTATGGCATAGGCTTCATGAAAATTTTATCCACCCATGGACTACAACATGATGGGTATATCAATCCGAATATCCATTAGATATGTAAGGAAAACAAATCTTAAAATTGGTATCATGGGATGGGGAAGCCTATACCAACTTACTTGAAAAATCTAATTGAATTCATGCATAATTTATTTAGGACCTCTTTGAATCACATTTAGCTAATGAATGAGTAATGTGGGATCACTTTTGTCTTCACGTCTTTGAGTTAATAACTCTCAAAAACTCATCCCAAGTAGTGATATATCCTCTTGGAAATATCCTATACCAATCAAGGGATTTTCCCCTATGAGACATGGTAAGTAGTTTGACTATAATATTTACTTTAGTGGAATTATGAAAGTTTCATAAGTTATAAATGTCCCTAATATGCTTAGTTGGGGTGATGGGACCTTCCCCATTGAAAGTGGGAACACTCTTGGTGGCATTGGGAGGGATATCATCCTATGCATTGAGGTGTATAATATTTTTTGTGTTAAAGGATGGAAAATCATGCTACCTATACATATTATCCTCAATTTCATCTTCACTTTCTTGATCTTATTGGATTGCAAAGTCTTATTGTTCTTGAATGTTCAAGATAGGTTGAGGATGTTGAACTTAAAGAGGATGTTTAGGTTAAATAAATGGGTTTATGGGATTGTTAATCTACTATTAGTTGACCTAGTAAGTACCATGAAGTATGAATAGAATTATTGATAAAAATTGGTATAAAACTAGATATTACCTTCATTGGAGTTGTTAAATGGTGAGATGAGCACACGTATGCAACTGTGATGTTGTCAAAACCAACATTCACTAGATTAGAACACCATAGTCCCATCAGGTGTGCTAGAACTATTGTCACTCAAAATTACAACCTAGAGAGGTTATTTCAGCCTTCTTTATATTGGTTGAAACATTGTATTACCTCTATTCATATGGTTTTCCTATAGTAGAGTTAAACCTCTAGGTTTAAGGGTTAGCTGCATAGATTAGTCTTTGATATCTTATCACCTACACTACTTGATTTCCTGAATAAAAATGGATAGAATTAAAATAATAAGTAACCTATGATAATGATTTGATACACTTGATAGATTTCCACTAGACTAAAATACAATTTCACTATGAGACATGACTCACAATACTAGTCTCAACATCCTATATTACTCTAACATAAGTGTTTCAAACATGGAGGTGATATGCATTATACTTCTCAAGGTGAGTGAATAAGAGATCTGATTGTAGACATTAATGTTATGGCTTACACATATAGATACATAAATACACTAAGTACACCTCATGTGACCTACTAAAGGGAGAGCTACTTGTATCAAAATATGAAAAATTAAAGAGAACACAAGGATAGATAATTATCAATTGTGATTCTAATATTCACTACTTCACACACTTAAAAAAGAATCTATGAACTTAAAATCAAATTATAAATTTTATTTCTAAGTAAAATACAATATTAAAACTAGCAAGGCCTAGTAAGTACCATGAAGTATGAATAGAATTATTGATAAAAATTGGTATAAAACTAGATATTACCTTCATTGGAGTTGTTAAATGGTGAGATGAGCACACGTATGCAACTGTGATGTTGTCAAAACCAACATTCACTAGATTAGAACACCATAGTCCCATCAGGTGTGCTAGAACTATTGTCACTCAAAATTACAACCTAGAGAGGTTATTTCAGCCTTCTTTATATTGGTTGAAACATTGTATTACCTCTAGTAATATGGTTTGCCTATAGTAGAGTTAAACCTCTAGGTTTAAGGGTTAGCTGCATAGATTAGTCTTTGATATCTTATCACCTACACTACTTGATTTCCTGAATAAAAATGGATAGAATTAAAATAATAAGTAACCTATGATAATGATTTGATACACTTGATAGATTTCCACTAGACTAAAATACAATTTCACTATGAGACATGACTCACAATACTAGTCTCAACATCCTATATTACTCTAACATAAGTGTTTCAAACATGGAGGTGATATGCATTATACTTCTCAAGGTGAGTGAATAAGAGATCTGATTGTAGACATTAATGTTATGGCTTACACATATAGATACATAAATACACTAAGTACACCTCATGTGACCTACTAAAGGGAGAGCTACTTGTATCAAAATATGAAAAATTAAAGAGAACACAAGGATAGATAGTTATCAATTGTCATTCTAATATTCACTACTTCACACACTTAAAAAAGAATCTATGAACTTAAAATCAAATTATAAATTTTATTTCTAAGTAAAATACAATATTAAAACTAGCAAGGCTTCACCATACTAGGTTTGGATTAGATACAAAAACCAAAATGACATGCATATATAGAGCATAGGAGAAGCTAGAGAAGAAGAGAAGTGGAAGGATCACAAGGCCAAGTGTTAAATGTTATAAACTAGTGAAAAATAAATATAACTAAGTGATAAATAGGTCGTGAGGGTCTTCTGGGATAAATTTCCATCATAACCTAACATATCATTTAAGTTAGAGTGGAGACTCTTCACTATCCTTCTTAAAAATTGTCTTGATGAAGAGGAGTTCACTTGATTGCTCAAAACTACCATATGAATTTTTTGACACATATCATGGGAGATTTTAAACAATATTTTTAACCTTCATCTATGCCCTCCAACTTATGACTTCTCATGGACACTTGTTGTTTACTATCTGCATTCACTTACTAGCCCTCTTGGCTTCAATCTTCACATTTATCATCAAGGCGACTAGTAGTTTCTCAAAAAGATGAATTGTATAGGTGTTAGGACATTTTTAAAAATCCCATTTGTCTTCTAATCCATCATTTAGGAATTAAAATTATCAAATATCGGACCTCATCTTCTCACTATGTAATTTCTTATTTTCTCACTATCTATCTAAGACTGCCTACAATAAAAAGGTTATAAATAGAGTTTATATGATTCACTTGGGTGAGAGATTAGTATATGGATTTAAAATAAGTATCTATATACCTCCCTCAATGTCTTTCATCTACCAATTCTCTAATGTACCTACAAACCACATTAAAATCCATAATAAACTCATATTTTAGTTTGTCTATACAAGTGATGATATGGATAAAATGGATGTCATGGAGCTTGAGTAAGTGATAGATAGGTTAAAATTAGTTTCCTGACCAAATATCCACTTTTATGTGCATCTCCATTCATTTTTTCTCCATCGGGTCTGCACAAGGGTTTTGAGAGTGTTTTATGTCTCTTAGCTTCTTAACATTTATTCATAAAGGTTAGACTTACAACCCCTCAACTAATTCCATAAATATTGATTTCGTGACCATACTCAACTAACCCTAGATAATTTATGTCTCATGCATACTATCCATATAGATATGAGCATTTGAAGATGGCTCTCGGGCTTCTTTTAGGAATTCTGAGTAGGCATGAGACCACATTAGGCCAAAATGACCAATTTTGGGTATTTCCCTATAAACCAAAGGATTTTATAGACTCTACATTTATCAATTAAGGTTTTAAATTTATTTTTAATATTCACATGATAATTTTAGTGAAGTTGGAAGCTCTTAGGGTCCATGTTCAATTTAGGCCTAATAAGCTTAAACTACCTTTCTTGAGTCTTTAACCACCTGTGAGTACTTCTCAGGACTATCGGTGACTTTCAAAACTTTTTCACCTTATAACCAACCTCAAATATCATTTTAAAATTCCTTTTTGTTCTCCGTTTCTTCCTATTATCATTCACACACGATGCCTGCAGGGTGATCATGACTGTGTAATGCCCTATGTCTAAGACAAAATAGAAGGAATCTCACCATTTTACCTAAAAAAAATGAGAATATGAGAGGATATATTAGGTATTTATGGATTTCCATACAAATATTCAATTTTTTAATATTCCCATAGAGCCTTCAACATCGAATATTCCCAAAACTAGCCTCTATGTTATGACTGTGTGCAAGATTTTGGCACAATTTGAAAATATTCAGAGTTATGGTTATAGGTTAAGGTCCTTATTTCATAATAACACTTGGAAAATTTTCATTAACACTATTATATGTGTTTAAATATTATCTATCCATCATACACCTTTTCCAACTTTTCAAACTACCTCTCTCCACTAGCTAGAACCAATTTTCTATGTCAAACTGTATGTGGTAATTTAGGGGAAACAAGGACTCATGAAGGTGATGATCTATGTAAAATAAATATACCTCAACTATTTTTATTTATCCATTTTCATTATGTCATATCAAACTTTAATGAGTATATATGCCTTTAGGCCTACTTCTTATCTCTCACCATAAACATGCTTTGGATCTGCAGTCAGACTGTAAATGTTATTTGGGGATAAGAGACCTTATAGGTGAATGCATTTGCTTGAGAAATATGTTTCCCATTTTATCTTATATTGAATTAATTATTGGCATTTTTCACTCAAATATATTCAATTGGTTTTGATTCATACACCATTATGTCACTGTTGTGTTGAAAGATCATTTTGGATTTAAGAGTATTGTAGCTTACTAAATATCCATAGTGAGAACTTACATGAATTGGAAGATTATTTACATTATATTATCTCTATCTTACAATAATATTATTATGTCAAAACATTTTCTCTAAGATTATACTACAATATAGAAACTATCAATCCTAATTATAACTCAAGACACTTAACCATAGGATGACCTAGTGTATGAGCAAACCTCATTGTTAAGCATGGGATATACTGAGAGGGGGTGAATCAGTATATCATATATCTTATAAAACTTTCCCTTAATCAAATTCCACTTAATCAAACATTCAAGATATGAAAAAAAAATTAAAACAATAAACACCACACAAGAGAGAGACACTAGATATAACATGGAAACCCAATGTGGGAAAAACCAAAAAGAACAATCTCAAGTATATGAATGAGCACCAACCCAAACAATATTTGTGAGCACCAACTTGTAGGAGCACCAACCCCTTTTCTGAGCACCAACCCAACAACTATTTGTGAGTACCAACCCACAAGAGCACCAACCCCTTTGTTGAGCACCAACCCATCAATAATTCGTGAGTGCCAACCCACAGGAGCACCAACCCCTTTGCTAAGCACCAACCTAGAAACAATTCGTGAGCACCAACCCACAGGAGCACTAACCCCTTTGTGTATACCACAAAACTATCTCTTAATGTTGTTATCTCAACAAATGATAGTTCATTACAACATATCTTTCCTCTCTCACCTTTTCTCTTCTAAGCTAGATATAACAAATACAAATCATATTCATCTCTCACAATACTCTTCTAAGCTAGATATTACAATATCAAATCCACCTCTCACACATATTACAAATGGCTTCTCAAGCCTTTATTTATAGCTTTCCAAATGACCTTTGGCCTTCCCCCTTTGTGACCCTTCAATCCTCATGGAAAATGGCACAAATCTTGTATGACCCTTCATATCCTTGCCTTTGAAAAGTCATGTGGTGACCCTTCATGAGAAAAAACGTCCTTCCCTCTTTTGTCCTTATCTTGGTGACTTTTCGTATTCCTCAAAGTGTCCCTTCATGAGAAATTGCACCCTTCCTCTTTTGTCTTCACATGGTGACTCTTGGAATGCCCCAAGATGACTCTTCACGGGAAAATGCATCCCATCCTTATTTTGTCTTTACCCCATGGTTCTTTGACTTCTCCATGGGCCCTTATTTTGTCTCATTTACAACAAAAAATATATTCATTAATATTAAATAAATATTAACACACATTAGTCAAGATATATTTATTACAAACATCATTAAATGTAATGTGGCCTTTATCACAAATAATGTTATACCTTTGACATCAATGACAATATTTCCAACAATCTCCCCCTTTGTCATTGATGGCAACCTCAATCCTAAAACTACCACATCCTGTCACCTACACATACTATCATCTGAAAACATAAAGTAACTCCCCCTTATTGTAGCAATATGTACCTATTCCATGTACCTATTTTTGTACCTGTACTTGTACCTATTATTCTCCCCCTTTGACATCAATGGCAAAGGGCCTACCTAGAGCTAACACTTAGCTCCCCCTCAACCAATGATGAACATCAATGGTAGGAAGTAATATAAATTACTCCCAACTCCTCTCACAAATCTTTAAATGTGTCCTTTGATCGTGCCTTTGAGAAGATATATTGAAAATACATACACATTGTTCCCTATCCTTTGAGCATCTGCAATCAACTCATTTTAATCTTTTCTTCTAATATCACAACCTTATTTATGAAAATTTAATGTGTATCCTTGATCACATATTTGACTAACACTCAATAGATTATGTTTATGATCTTTTACATATAAAACATTCTTATTCTTAGTTCTACCATAATCCAAACTCAAAGTACCTTTTCTAGCTATCCTAGCAGTGGCCTTATCTCTGAATCTCACTATACCACCATTGATCTTCTTTAGAGTTATAAACTTTCATTTATCTCATGTCATATGCCTCAAACATCTACTATCAATGAACCATGGCCAATATTCATTTCTTACATGCAAAGATGTTTGCACCAACATAGAATCTTTGGGTTGTTTCTTCTGCCATGAACATGTCTTAACCTTCTTCTTGATGAATGGAGCTTTGAAACTCTGATCCTTCTTCTTGATGAATGGAGATTTTAAACTCTAATCCTTCTTAACTGACTCGAACATGCTTCTACAATACCAAGTTGTGTCTGAATTTGTTGCACTTGTAGCATACTATGGTCTCTTCATCAAAGCTTGATAGAGGAGCAAAAGAGTTGTGGCTTCTTCTTGACTCTACATGACTTTCCTTCTTATTTATAAAAATTTTATCTCTTTTTCTACATTCTAATTTCTTGTGACCATATCCATTACAAAAGAAACAATAGCCATAAAAATAAGACCTGCCTATATATCTCTAACCTGATTGCCTTTTGTAGCTTTTTTCCTTCCAGCGTTCTCTGTTTGAAATGTCCTCTGTATTCTTCACTTCTCCCATTTTTGTTTCCTCTTTTGTAAGAGCTTCAGCATAGCTCTTTTTATTTTTAAATCTGATCCCTATCTTATCTAAATTAGCTTTTTGACTTTCCAATATATTATTCATCATGTTAGTGCTATCCTCAAATTTTGAATCACCAACTACTTTATCATTGACTGCTTTCTCAATATCTTCTTTTAAAGAGGCAATTTTAATAACATACCTTTTACAATCTTTTCTTGTTATTTCCAATTGTGTTGTTAGATATTTTTTATTCTTATTAGCTTCTTCCAAGTGTAATGTTAGATCTTCAACCATTTCCTTTGACTCCTATTCATTTTTCTCGATTTGGCGCTTTAATCTTCGATTCTTCTTCTCAATAGATTTTAACTCTTCTAGGGCACAAATGAGTTCTCCTTCCATATTCACTTCAGCTTCCTCCTCTTCTTCTTCTTTATCTTCTTCATGTATGGCCATGAATATAATCTCTTCTTCTTCTGAATCGCTGACTCCACTATCTTCAACTGAGCTAGGATCCTTAGAATACAGGCTCTTCTTCTCGAATCCCTTCTTGGATTTTCCGTTGAAATTCCTCTTATATGTAGGCTTTTCTTCTTCATCATCATTACCCTTATTTGGGCATCTAGCTGAAAAATGTTCAATCTTTCGACAATTAAAACATTTAAAAGGTAATTTTCCTTGATATTTACCTGTTCTTCTTTTCGGCTTGCAAATGAAAAGTGCTCCATTGTCATCTTCATTATCACTAGAACTATCACTTGATTCTTGAATCTTAGCTTTCTCTTTCTTTGATGTCTTGAAAGTAACTTCTCTCTTTGAGGGTTTATCTTGTTCTGTCCGCATCTCATATGCTGTGAGTATACCATGAAGCTCATCCATCTTTAGCTTGGCTAAATTTTTCATCTCCTCGATTTCCAAAACCTTTGCATCATATCTCATTGGTAGATATCTCAAAACCTTTTATACCATTGTTGACTCTGCCAATGTTTCTCCAAGACCTTGAATCTGATTTACGATTTGATCAACTCACAAAAGATAACTTGCTATATCTTCTTCTTCTTCCATCTTCAAACTTTCAAACTACCTTCTAAAAGTCTGAAGCTTAGCTTGATGAACCTTTCCATCATCTTTGTAAATATTCTCAAGTTTTACCCAAGTTTCATGAGCAGATTTACATTGCATAACTTTAACAAATTCAGATTCATATAAACCACATATAATAGCATTTAAAGCTTTAGCATTACATTCACGTTCCTTCTTTTCTATTGCATTAATTATAGATGTCTGTGGCTCTTCATATTCCTCCACCACTTCTTTCCATATGTCGAATCCAAGGGCCATCAAATAAGTCCTCATTTTTATGCTACAAAAAGCATAATTCATCCTATTAAACAAAAGTGCCTTATTTTTAGAAAATCCTTCCTGTGACCTAGCCATCATGCTTTCCCAATCTACCTTCATGTTGTAAGACATTTCAAAAATGAACTTGCTTTGATACCAATTGTTAAGCACATGATATACTAAGAGGGGGGGGGAATCAGTATATCATATATCTTATAAAACTTTCCCTTAATCAAATTCCACTTAATCAAACATTCAAGATATGCAATAAAACTAAAACAATAAACACCACACAAGAGAGAGACACCATATATAATGTGGAAACCCAATGTGGGAAAAACCATAGAGAACAATCTCAAGTATATGAATGAGCACCAACCCAAAAAATATTCTCAAGCACCAACTTCCAGGATCACTAACCCCTTTGTTGAGCACCAACCCAACAACTATTTGTGAGCACCAACCCATAGGAGCACCAACCCCTTTTCTGAGCATCAACCCAATAATAATTCATGAGCACTAACCCATAGGAGCACCAACCCCTTTAATGAGCACCAACCCAACAATAATTCGTGAGCACCAACCCACAGGATCACCAACCCCTTTGAGTATACCACACAACTATCTCTCAATGTTGTTATCTCAACAAATGATAGTTCATTACAACATCTCTTTCCTCTCTCACCTTTACTCTTCTAAGCTAGACATAACAAATAAAAATCATATTCATCTATCATAATACTCTTCTAAGCTAGATATTACAATATCAAATCAACCTCCCCCACACATTTTACAAATAGCTTCTCAAGCCTTTATTTATAGCTTTCCAAATGACATTTGGCCTTCCCCTTTTATGACCCTTCAATCGTCATGGAAAATGGTGCCAAACATGTATGACCCTTCATATCCTTGCCTTTGAAAAGTCATGTGGTGACCCTTCATGAGCAAAAATGTCCTTCCCTCTTTTGTCCTTATCTTGGTGACTTTTCATATTCCTCAAAGTGTCCCTTCATGATAAATTTCACCCTTCCTCTTTTGTCTTCACTTGGTGACTCTTGGAATTCCCAAAGATGACTCTTTCTTTCTTTTGTCTTTACCCCGTGGCTCTTTGACTTCTCCATGGGCCCTCCTTTTGTCTCATATGCCACCAAAAATATATTCATTAATATTAAATAAATATTAACACACATTAGCCAAGATATATTTATTTTAAAAAAATTAAATGCAATGGGGCCTTTATCACCAATAATTCTAGACCTTTGACATCAATGACAATATTTCCAACACTCATTTGGAGAAGTTCAGGTAAAACTTATCAATTGTAAATTTCTCAACCTGTGGACATGGTTTTAGATCTGTTTGCATATAATGTCCTCACCATTATCACAATTATACTCTAAATTCTCTTATACCTTATTTAAGGTCTTAATTGATTTAAAACACCTTCATCTCAACACTCCTCTATCTTATTTGTATTGACTTTCAAACCATGTTTGAGACTACTTATGCGTATATATGATATAATAATTTATATGTTGAATTGGTTATCAAAACCAATATCTAACCCTTTGAATATATAACTCACATTTTTCTAACTTTGATAATATTCTCAAATCCTAAAACTTTCTTTCTTCATCATCATGACCATTCAAATACTCCTACACGGTCCTATAGGTGACTGTTTTAGGCTACTTGATTTTGCTTATGTTTTAGAACTTTCACTCCATAAATGCTAGTCTTGAGACTAAACATTCAAAGTATAAAATAATAACCATGATATGATAGGTTCAAAATAACTAATCACCTTTTATATAAAACCATTTACATGAGGGTGATACTATGTAACTAATGAAACATTGTCTACATTCTCCAATGGTACCTTCTACTAGTAAAATGGGATAGTCCTACTAACCTATTTACCTTCACACATGACAACTAAGTTTAATCCAACATGAGAATGAGTAAAATTTCCTTTAATTCAAACATTTTATTTTCATATACTAATGTCATTAGATAGGAAAACTGAAGCCATTGGGGATGTGTAGGTAGTTTAGAGTCACCAACATTGTTTGTGATGTTCATGAAGAACAAACCACCAAAATTGGAACTATGACCATGAATTTGGAGTAAATAGAGACTAATTTAACTTACCAAGTACAATTTCTTGAACTCTATTCATCCTATACCAACTGGAAATTGGTTGACCTATTTTTGTCCAAGGAGTCATGAGAGAGAGAAGTCAATTTTTGGTAATTTTGGACCTGTCAAAGTGACCTAAGCATGGAAGTGAACTATGGGGATCTGAAGAGACCTCCCTAATGTGGTCACATATTCTATAACTACATAAAATCTTTACAACTTGCTTCAAACTCCCTTATTTAAAGTTTATTTTCTTGAATCTATGTTAAATCTATAATCAATTAGCTTCAAAATGGCTTATCTAAACATCTCTAACATGTGGGATGTTGGATATCCATTTAAAATGCTTTTCTTCTTATGGAAAACACACATGTTGATAAAATTGTCCTAAAAGGACATAAAATAACACTAAGGACAAATAACAAATATGACCAAGGCTTAAAATAGATTAAGTGACCTCATTAATGACTATAGTGGATATTTTTCAACCTATGAGACCTTATAAAAAAATTGAATATACAAGGGGTTGACCTAATTTAACATAGGGGTAAAATTATTCAATAGTACTTATATTTTTAAAAATATTGAATATAAAATTAAAACCTATAAAGACTAACACTCTAAAGAGAATACTTTAAAAACCATCAAGTATAACTTGAAACTAGTTCTTATGTGTATCCTAAGTGAAGTGTGGTTTTAATGATTATTAATACTAAAGTAAATTTAATAGTATTAATATTTAATTGGATGGAAAAATACATAGTAAAATTAAGATAATAGCTTAATTAAATTGCATATAAATTTAAATAGGAGATATATGTGTGAAAAAGAGAAATTATTGTGTCATTTGATGAATAAATAACCCAAACAACATCAAGTGACATAAATTATGTGGACCTAGTTATCCTAAATGTAAAAAATATGTTAAGTACAAAAAAATAATACTTAATTTTCATTCACTTGAATGAGGTGAAATACTACAATGAAATTACTAATAAAATGTAATGTGGTAGTCTAATTTGCAACTGTAGACTCTAAAAAAACTTTGAAAGCTTTAATGGAACTTACAACTTTCTAGAATATAAATAAACAAATAAAATATGTTGGTAAAAGACTAATAATATTAAGCCACATAAAATGTGTTTAAAGAGGAAGACTTTCCGTTAAAACTTCAATTTGATAATCCATTCCTATGTCCAAATAATGATCATCTCTCCCTCTATTATTCATATTAGATCCAAATGTGTCCTCTGAATCTATTCTAACCTTTATTAGTTTCATTTATTTAGTCTAGATAAAAAGGAAGAGGAGTATGTAAACATTATTTTATGATTATATATCACCTCAGACTTGTACACTTATAAACTTTAGACCTTAGTTGTTCCTCTCAGTTATAGACATTTTCCTACTTATGCAAGTCTCACATTTACTCTATATTATGACCCTTGGTCTATATCTTAGGTTAAATAGTTTTATGTTGATGACCTTATATCTTTCCCAGAATCATTAAAATGTACTTATCTTCCACCTCTATAGGTTTTAAGAATATACCTATTCCCCTACTCTCTGGAAACTAACATCTAGGATAAATAGTAGTATTGACATTACTATCATGACCTGATTAAAGTGTTGAGTGACCTAAATTCATCAAATTTTAAAATAAAATGTATCCTAATGGTCAGCCTAAGTGATTTAATATGATTCATTATCAAAATGAATTGACACATATAGAAGGTTAACCATCACTCATTCCATAACCTAGAAAAAAGACCAAAGAGACCAAGGCAACTTATCAAAAGTAGTCTATAAAGTATTCAATTGACAAAATCATCCCTATTTCCATATTAGTCATAGGTAAAACACACACACACACACACACACACACACACACATTATATATATATATATATATATATATATATATATATATATATATATATATATATATATATATATATATATATATATATATATATATATATATATATATATTTATATGAAGTAATAAATGAGCATCCCAAGAGCCTAATTGGCCAAGTTACAAGTTAGGTAACTATTATACTTTCTTTACACACATTGCATGATTCACACAAAATCCAACTTATAAGGGAGAACTAAATGAGTTTGAGGTCATATTCTAGAGTATTGGCTATGTAGTAAATGTCCATTGATATTAAGGAATTACAAGTTAGCTTGACACTATGTGCCCACTAACCCATTATTCCCTAAAGTCACTATAAAGATGAAAAAATAGGGTTTTATCATTTCATGAGTAGTAACACTCTGTGACCCGAATATGTATACACCAAAGCAAAGATGAATTGAAACCCAAAAGCATCTAAGTGGTCACCTCTTATTTCAATAGGTATTCTATACAAGATTCTTGTGTTAGACTTAGACAATAGCATTACCATAACTATCCTAGGATAACTTTAGTATCCAAAGCCTTAGAAGTGTCATATCCAAAATCTGACAACTATTCTATAATTATCTTCCTACTCTCTTCTTACATGTTTCAGATCCAAAATTGTGCTAGAATTAGAACTAGTTAAATACTTTGTTTTATATTTCATTTATATACTATTTTAGTTATACTTTCCATATTTATACTATCTCAACTTTAAGATATCAATATATGCTTATATCTAAGTTTAGCATCTAATTGGCCTATTATATATCCAATTATCATCCTTGTGTAATTTAGTTTCTATATTCTTAACCCTATATACAAAAGTGAGGATTTCCATATCAAAAACCTATAAATTAGGATTAAATATTTAGTGAACCTAATATTTTAACATTAAACACTAGGTCACCTAAGGTTTTTTATAATTTTTCTATTATCGATATCTAATCATTGTAGTTTCCTACCAAATTTTAATTTTTTCAATTTAGAATTATGGAAAATGATAAATCCAAAAATAATTTTTAATGAGAAGATAAAGAGGACTTGATATCTCATCTCAATAATAACAAAATCTTAATTGTCAATACATTTTTCTGTTACACCCTTAACCATTGGCATGTCTAGGGATATGAGTAGCCAACTTCTGGCTTGCATAACCCTTTTGATTATTAGTTTACATTTCTCTATACACTAATATTATTATTAGGTCAGATTAAGAGTTTTCCATGGCCTTGTTATATTATATATAGGAGTTAGGGTTTGTTGTTTATCATCGTATTGGAGTATTAATTTCTTAGTATAAGCATTTGGGAGGTTTCCCCTTTGAACTGGTTTATATAATATTAATATTATCTAATATATTTCCATATAATTATGATATATTTATGTATCCTCATTTTTTGAATTAATATTATTACAAGTGGTATCTTAGAATCGATTTGGGCCATAATCAAGATAAAAACCTTATATCTTAGAATTTGGCTATATCTCACAAATGGTTGTGAATTTATCTTCAATGTTTTTATAAGAGGTGAAAAAAATTAAATTAAGATTCCATTAAAATTTAAACTCATTTGGATCTATGTTTCAAAATTTATATACATTTTAGGGTTTTACATAAATTCACTCCATGACTCACAATTTGTAGATTTTTTCAAATTTATTTACATTTTCATAAATCTATGAAAAACATAGTTTGGTTATATTATTTGATATTTTTTATTTGATGCCAACATATTTAAAAATATTCATGGTCCAAGTTGGGTAAATATGGTAAAATAAGGTTCACCATCAAGCTTTCTTATGGTTGGTCCTAACACTCATGAATGGGGGAAATGACAAAACACCCCTAAAACTCCTTTAGGGAATGACATGGATTTTGAACCCTCTGATATGATGTATTTATAGTTGATTTATAAAATTTAGTCTAATCTAAAAGGCCTGAAGTAGAAGTATTTATGCGTCTAAACTCAAATGTTAGGAATTTAAGGGGAGCTTAATGGCATGAATAATTAATTTCAATATATCACAACATAATTGGATACTATTTCATCTCATTTCCTACTCAATAACCCTCAACTTTTTTCCTTTTGACTTCCTCCTCACAACACTAACACCACAAATATAGGGGTGAAACCAATGTTTCAAAAAATGTACTTGTGTAAGTTTGATGGTGAGGATAAACTCACTTGGATCACTCAAATTAAAAATCTATTTGATCTGCACCAAACTCCCAGCTCTCAAAAAGTGGTTATGGAATCTATGTATATGGAACCTAAGCCATTCATTTTGTATTGTTTTTTGTGTGCTTAAAAAAATAATTTTTGTGCTCTTATTAAATGGTATGTATTCTCTGATGAATTGATATCTCACTATTAGGATAATGTTTATAAAAACTACTTCAGGCAGTTAGCATAACTATGACAAACAAGAATAGTGAAGGCTTATATTCATTAGTTTTAGAATCTATCCTTATGTGTGCAAGACATCACTGAGGCAAATCTAACTAACCTTTTTATGGGTAAAATAAAATATTGTATTCAATTGGAGATTCACATGTTCAACCCCACAACTATATCTAAATCTATACCAAGTGCAGGCTTAGTAAAAGAAAAATATATGAGCAAATGTCGTCATTTCACTAATCACTAAGAATTCACCTTCACAACTCCATCACTACCTCAACCTAGTAGTTTAACACCATAAAAATTTGAGGAGAAGAATTCCAAAGGTTTATGTTATGGTTATGACATCAAATGGATCAATGGTAATGGATGTGATAAAAAATTTTATTTTACATCGAAGGGGCTAATGAGGATGAAGAAGAAGAGGAGGTATCTAGTGAGGGTTTTAAAGGACCCAAGGATAAAGATATATATTCTCAACCTACTATCTCATGACATGCCCTTATAGGCATTTTTACTCAAACTCTTAAGGTGGTGGGTTTCTTTAAGAAACAAAAGGTCACAGTGTTGATTGACTCAAGAAGTACACACAATTTCATCAATAGTAAGTTGGTTGCTCGTTTGAATTGTTTCATCTACCCATCATTAAAATTTCAAGTCATGATTGCAGATGGTGGTAGAATTAATTGTTATAGAAAATTTCATAGTATTAAGTTAGCAATGGGGGACTATTTTCTATATTATCCTATTTTTCTATTCCTATGGGTGGTACTGAATTTGTTTTGGGATTACAATGACTCACCACATTGGGTACTATTGAGATGAATTTCTAATAACTATTCATTCACTTTAATTCTAAAGTTAAACTAGTAGAAATAAGTGGATTAATATTTAAATCTCCACAAATGGTTAGTTGACATCAAATTACCAAGATACTAAAAAAGGGTGATGAAGGATTTGTGGTACACTTATTTTCCATTGATGTTCAACAAACTAAGGAGTCTACCCATCCTAATTTATAATAAATATTGGATGAAGATTCAATTTTTTTTGACCCCATGCCAAAAGGTCTTCTACCAATCTTTACCCATGATCATGCCTTTAGACTCATCCTTGAAAATACTCTACCTAAAATCAGATCATACATATATCCTTATGCCTAGAAGAGTGAAATTAAAAAATTGGTACAAGAGTTGTTGGAGGCAAGAACCATTCACCATAGCCAAAGTGAATATTCTTCTCTAGTAGTCATGGTGAAAAATAAGGATGAAACTTGGAGTATGTGCCAAGATTATAGAGATCTCAACAAGTTCACTATCAAAGATAAGTTTCTTATTCCAATAATTGATGATTTATTAGATGAATTACATAATGTTATTTATTTTACCAAATTAGATCTTCACTCTAGGTATCATCACATCTAGATCCATGAGAAGTACATCCCTAAAATAGCTTTTCATACTCATGAAGTCCATTATTAATTTTTGGTCATGACTTTTGGTCTTACTAATACACCATGCACCTTTTAGAGTTTGATTAATATGGTTTTAGGCCATTTTTTAGAAAGTTTATTCTTGTGTTTTTTATGGCATCCTTATTTATAGTAAAAATTGGGAAGACCACTTGACACATGTGAAATAGGTACTCTCAGTTCTTCAAAAACATTAGTTGTATGCTAAACTATCCAAATGTGCTTTTGGAGTCTAAAAAGTGGAATATTTAGGACATATTGTATCACATAAATGAGTAAAAGTTGATCCTAAGAAAAATCCAAGCCATCATGGAGTGTTAGATTCTCAAGACGCTTAATAAACTAAGGGGATTTCTAGGGATAACTAGTTACTATCACAAGTTTTTCAAACATTATGGTAGTATTACAACACCACTCACTTCCGTATTGAATTTTTCATTACCACTCACTGCCTTAATGAATTTTAGTGGAATGATACAACTACCAAGGCATTTGAAAAGCTGAAAATGGATCTTTGCACCACTCCAGTATTAGCTACTCTAGATTTCTCTAAAACTTTTATGGTTGAATGTGATGTATATGGATATGTTATGGGTGTAGTACTCATGAAATATGTTAGGCCCATTGCTTTTCAAAGTCATCAATTAAAGGGGAAAAATCATATCAAATCCATCTATGAGAAAGAGATGATGGCTATTATACATGCAATCAAATAATGGAGACCTTATCTATTGGGTCATCACTTTTAGGTAAAGACTGATCATGATAACCTTAGATATTTTTTGTTAAAATGTTTATCCTCTAAAGGAAAAAAAATGGGTGACAAAAAATTTAGGATTTTATTTTGAAATAGTCTACAAGAAAAGAAAAGAAAATGTGGTGGTTGATGCACTATCTAGGTGGGTTGAATCAGTTGAGGCATTGGTATGTGCCATTACCATTTGGTAGATAGATTGGATCAAGGAAGCAAGGTCCAAATTAGAGAATGATAGTACTACTCATCCATTGATTCAAAATCTACAACAAGATCTAGACTGTATTAAAAAGTTTACATGGAAGGGGAATGCATTATAGTACAAAGATAGATTTTATTTTTGTCAGAATTCTCTTCTCAAATAGAAAATCATTCAAGAACTTCATGCATCTCCACTTAGCAGTCACTTAGGTTTTTTGAAACCCCATCATAGAGCCAAGAAAGATTTTTTTTGGGAAGGACTCAAAGGGGATGTACATAAATATGTGGTTGAATGTATGGTTTGTCAGCAAAATAAAGGTGAAACCATTAAAACCCTAGGTCTTTTACAACCCTTATCCTTCCCTATTCAATGATGGGAAGAGGTGTCTATGGATTTCATTACTAGGTTACCATGATCTGAAGTAAAAATGTTATCATGGTTGTTATGGATAGACTCATTTGTATTCTTTATCTCAACTATTACTGGCCAATACAGTAGATTATGCCTTTCTAAATACAGTTCATAAATTTCATGGTACTCCTAAGATTATTTTTAGTGATCGAGATCCTATTCACTTGTCATTTTTGTACATAATTATTTTCATGTTTGGGTACCCATTTAACTCATATCTCATCATATCATCTTCAATCTGATGGACAAATTGATGTAGTCAACAAGTGTCTATAAAGGTACCTTCATTACTTTGTGTCAAATAAATAGGATAAATGGATTCAGTGGTTAACCTTGACATAATGGTGGTATAATAATGTAGTGCATAGTTCATCCAAAATGTCTCCTTTTATGGAATTATATGGATACCATCCTCCATCCCTCAATTCATCCTTGAAGGCCCACCCAAAGGTATGTGCATTGAATTAACACCTTCAACATCAATAGGAAGTCCTTGCTAGTTTATGTGAAATTTTAGCGTTGGCCCAGAATCACATGAAGCAATAAGTAGATGAGCATAGGAGTGGGAGGAATTTTGAAATTAGTGATTGGGTATTTATTTGCTTACATACATATAAGAATATGTCTTTGAAGAAACATAAAAAGGATAACAAGTTGTATTCCAAGTATTATGGCCCTTATCATATCTTGTATAAAATTGGTAGTGTGGTCTACGAGATGGAATTTCCTCCATGCACCTGCATTCATCCAGTATTTCATGTATATTTCCTTAATATGGTCATTGGACATATATTTTCCACTCAAATTGACTTACCAAAATTATATGAGGAAGGAAAAACTATTCTTGACCCTAAAGTAGTCCCTTAAATGTGCACTAAGTAGCTACAATCCATAGTGATTATAGTGTATATGATCAAATGCAAGAATTTACCTTCTAAAGATGCTACCTGTAAGGATAAAGCCTTCATGAAAAAAAATCCCATATTGTTTCAATGTCAAAGACAATTATTTTGAATGGGAGGGGCATGCTATGCCCTTATCAATTGGCATATCTAGGGATATGTGTTGCTAACTTAGGGCTTGCATAACCCATTTTCATATTATTTTACATTTATATATACACTCATATGCTTAGTAGGTCAACCTATAGGTTTTCAATGGCCTTAATAAACTATATATAGGTGGTAAGGTTAGTTTTTTATCATCATACTAGAGTATTCATTTCTTATTGCATGAATTTGGGAGGTTTCCCCCTCTAAGTGGTTTATATATTATTCATATTTTCTACTATATTTCCATGTCATTATGATCTATTGTTGTTATTTTTCTCATTTAGTAAAGTAATATCATTATTGAAAGAGTGTGCCAAGATCTATGAACAAATTTCACTCAATCAATGTTGAATCCTGTGAGGTAGTGTGAGAGCTCCAAAAACACATGATTCTAAGAAAAAGAAAATGTTTACATTAACCGATAAACCTTCCAAAAAGGAAAAGTGGGGTACACATAGATAAAATTAGGGAAACATGAGGAAGCCCCTAATTTTCCTAATTAAATAATTACATTAAAATATAATTATTCTATGCACCCTTTATAACTAACCTAATGAAGCTTAAATAACATAGAATGGCCATACGACTATGTAGGCAAAACCCAATGGGAAAAAGAACTACACTAATACCACACCCCACTTAAGTATAGCTTAGGTAAGATGAGAATTGGGTCCTGACATTGAAAGCTTGATGAGGTACCCAAGTACATAATGACAAACCTCCATAGGAGGAAGAAGAAGGTGGAGAAACCCTAACCCAAATGAGAGCTTGTAGATGAACAAATTTACTATTTGTTAAGGTCTTGGTTAGAATATATGCAATTTTCTTTGATGTTGGACATTATTGAAGATCAATGACTTGCTTGTTGATAAGTTCCCTGATGAATTGCATGTGAATGTTTATGTGCTTGGTCCTTTGATGGAGAACCCGATTCTTGTGAAGTAGGATAGTGATTTGGATACCATAGTGGATGATTGTTGGCTAATGAAACTAGATACCAAACTTAGTGAGAATCACCTAAATCTATATTGCCTTAGTGGTGGCATTGATAACCCCTTTGTATTCTACCTTTGTAGATGATAAAGTAATTACATGTTGCTTCTTTCTTGACAAACTTATTAGACCCAAACCAAGTGAGAAAATATATCTTGAAGTGGAATTTTGTCTTTGAATATCTCCAACCCAATTTAAATCTATGTATCCAATCAAATCAACTTCTATTCCTACTTTGTAGTGTATCCCATAATTGTGTGAACCCTAAATGTAGTGAAAAATCCACTTTAATGCTCTCCAGTGCAATTTATGTGGCTCCTGCATAAATGGGGAGACCAATCCAGCTATATAGGATGTGTTAGGTATAGTGTGTGTGAGATAGATAAGACTACCCACAAGTTGCCAGTACAAGTTTTCATCAATGAGTGGTGTAGGACAATCAGCATCAAGCTTCACACCAAACAAAAAGGAAGTAGTAGCTAGCTTACAATAAACCATGTTAAACCTCATAAGTAAATCAAGAGAATACTTATATTGTGATAAAGTTATCCCAAAAACTAAATAAATGATTTCAATCCTGAGAAATTAGTGCAACAATCCCATGTTTGTCATTAAAAATCTATCTAAAAGTGTAGTTTTCACTACTGAGATGGATGATTGTGAGCTCCATATAATAAATAAGTCATCCACATAGAGAACTAATATCAATAGAGAATCATCCTACCATAAGATGTAGACATTCAGATCTAAGTGGCATCTGGTAAACCTGACTATAAGGAGAAAAGAGTCCATATTTGCATACCATGCCCTAGGGGCATGTTTGAGTTTGTAGATAGATTTACTATGTCTGTAGACTAAGGAGGTATCTTTCATTAAACCTTATGATTTATCCATATATATCTCTTATTTGAGGTCACCATGTATAAAATTACTCTTTACATCTATTTGGTGAACATCCCATTGATGTGCAACTGCGATGGCTGAGTGAGTCTTATAGACGTCATCTTGGCTAAAGGAGTAAATGTCTCAGTGTAGTCTATGCTAGACATCTATGAAAACTCCTTTACAACTAGACAAGATTTGTACTTATCAACTAACTCATCTACACCATACTTGGTCTAATAAACTGTTAGGACTTGTTCCAAAGTCTTAACATTAGGTTAGATTTTTGGTAGATAATAAATAATTATTTTAAATGCGGCATACATCTTTTAGTAAAGACACCCCCATAAAATAAAATTACTTAGATTAATTTTTAGGTAGTTTTCATGTTTTATATTTATTAATTAGAACTACCTTACGGGTTGTTTTCTCGTATTTAGTTGGTTATAGGATTAGTTATTTTTACTGGTCATTGGTAAAAACTATATAAATCCATGTTTGCATTGTAAAAGGGTTAATGGAGTAAAGGCACCCATATGTACTTTATTTTTTGAATTTAATAAAATACTTGTGCACTTTCACTAAGCGGGGACAAGGTTCAACCTATTTTGGTTCAGGAGTTATCAGTGGTATCAGAGCATGGTTATTTTGGGAGATTGGTGAATTCGAAGGAGTAAGGTGAAAAATCAATTCACGTGATATCATTTGGCATGAAATAAGGTATGCCATATAGTATTGGTTTAAATATTTTGAAAATTTATTAAATTATTTTAATTTTTCAAATATTATTTACATTTAAACCTGTATATTTTCCATTTACCAGTCTCGTCATTCTAGCCATTTGATACTCCATTTTCCTGTGTTCAAACTTCAAATTTGGCATAAAAAATGATTTTTTAGTATTTAAATGTTATTAAATTCATTGTTTTTAGCAAAAATTATATTTGTACGGCCTGTTTCCTGTTGAAAACCTCTACAAATTTCCATTCATGGCTGCCTTTGTTATTTCCATTCATTCTCAGGCCTCTTAAAAGCTAAAACACCTACCAATCTTGATCAAATGGTCTTAAAACCCTATTTTTGCATTCAAAATAAAAAATCTAAGAATTTTTAGAACTTGTGTGGCTTGTTGTACGGCCTTCTAATGCCCAGGATTCATTTTGAATCCACTTCCTGCAAATATACCTCAAAAAGTTTACCAAAACTCAAGTAAAATCCTTTGTATCCAGCCTATACAGATTTGTACAACCTATAGGAGAGAGAATAAGTGTAGAACTACATCCAGGATCAGCCATGGCATCCCAAGGAAGAATGGCACAGTATAATACTCAAGAAATTGTTTTTTGTTGTTTCTAAAGTTTGCATTCATTAAATTTACTATGACTAGGTCCCATGGGAGGAAACTTGGAAGAGAAGGCTGAAAAATGGAAAAAAATTAAATTTATTTACTCATACACAAAATCTGGTATAAGTAGAAATTTATGGGTGTAATGTTTTTTAATTTTCCCTCATACACAAAATCTGGTATAAGTAGAAATTTATGGGTGTAATGTTTTGAATTTGCTCTTAGAGCAATTAGTTAAGCCTATTTTGTAAGAAGCTTGCAAAGGAGGAGGTCAAGGGTTCAAATCCCTTATTTTTGGAGAAAGTTCTTTTTTGTTTTGGAATATGCTCTTTTGAAAAAGGAATATTCCCTTTTAAATCTAAATATTATAAAACACAATATTATTGTATTGTGTTCTTTTAAAAATCAAAAAAGGGGGAATTTAATCATATTTATTTTACATTATTGTGGTGAGATAAGGGTGTAATTGGTGAAATAAGGTTGTAATTTGGTGAAATAAGGGTGTAATCATTGAGTTTTGGTGAGATTAAGTGCAAAACCCATCAAAAATACTTGTTTTTTCTTTTGCACTCTACGCGGAGGTTAAGTGCAAAACCCCATAGAAGCAGTGTCTTATGAAGTGAGTGTGATATTTTTTTCATTTATTTTGAATTTTGTCACACTTTTCTCTGCTGCACTTTCTTTCCTTTCAAAATGTCAAAAATTCAAAATTTGCTTTCAGATGGTGATAGATTAACAATTTCCAATTATTCAGATTGGAAATGATTGATGGAGGCTTCACTAGTTTTTAATGAGTTATGGGATATTGTTAAGAATGAAAATCCCACATTACCAACAGAGTAGGATAAATTAGATATATTCAATTTGCGTGATTCTAAGGCCTTAGCTCTCATTAAATGTTGTTGTAATCGTGATACTTATGTTCATATTGAAAATTCTCCTCATAGTTACACTGCATGGAAAACATTGTTAGATTTGTATGATAAGGAACCTAAGCATAAGAAGAAAGATATTCATATGCAGTTGTTTACTTTGTCATTAGATGAAGATGGGGATTTGGGAGAATATATGTCTAAGTTAAAAAATATCACTACTGAGTAAACTAAGGCTAGTTTTGGAAAACTAGATGATGAACTCATAGTTACTGCTGCTTTGAAAGGACTACCAGGGTCCTATAGGAATTTTGTTGAAATGTTGCATGTCTCTGACAAGATCATAGGCATCACCTTTGATAATTTGGCTGAGTTGTTCATCCAACATGACCTCTCTCTACCCAAGAAATCTAAGAAAATTTAAGAAGCCCATGTTTTAGAGTCAAAGCCTAGTTCATCTTCATCTGGGCATCAAAACAATAGAGGAAACAGTTATAGAGGGGGTTGAGGTTACAGAGGAGGTAGATATCAAAACAGAGGTAAGGGTCATTCTAATAATCAACAATCTAATCAATCACATTCACATGAATCAAGTGATTGAGGACATGGTCATAACTCATATAGGGGCAGAGATTGAGGTAGATTAGACATTCAATGTCATAGATGTGGAAAATTTGGTCACATTGCCTCACAATGTAGCATTCCTTTTGATAAAATTTAGAGGCCACAAAAAGTGACTAAGACTAACTCTACTCAGTATGCCGATCATGATTATGATGAATCCAGTAATGTTGCCCATGAATCTGCATTCACTACTTTGGGGCACATTGATTATACTAAATATGAGGCTAGAGATGAGCTCACAGATGTATGGGTTTTAGACACAGGAGTAACTAAACACATGACATTTAGGAGAGATTTATTTTGGTCTTATAAGGAATCTTCTCTCTCTCCAGTTGCCTTAGCAGATAAGTCTATGCATACACCACTAGGACTTGGATCTATTCGGATTCTTCTTCCTAATGGGTCTATAAAATACTTGGAGGATGTTCGGTATGTTACCACATTGAAGAAACACTTACTTTCTTTGGTAACTATTCAAAAGAAAGGTTATCAAATTATACTTGAAAATGGGCTCATTTACATCAATTCAGTGAAGGATGATTATAAAACAATGTATACAGGATATGAAGATGGAAATTTGGTTAGATTGCATTGTAAGGTGCTTCCTCCCAATATAGAACTTGTGGTAGTTGTTGACATAAGTAAAAGTAATATGTCTACACAATGGTTATGGCATCTCTAGTATGGACATTTGAATATCCACTCTTTAGTGGATTTACAAAGATATGGTATGGTGAATGGGTTGCCCACTTTTCACAAAGATAGTATTCTTTGTGAGTCATGTGTTTTGGGCAAACAAAATCGAGAACATTTTCCTAAACAGTCATCTTGGAGAGCTAACAGATGTTTACAATTAGTTCATAGTGATGTATGTGACATGAAAAAGTCATTCGTTGGTGGGTGTAGATACTTTGTCTTGTTTATTGATGACTTTTCTAGGATGAATTGGGTATTCTTTATGAAAAACAAATATGAAGTTTTTGCTAAGTTTCTTGATTGGTTACACTTAGTCAAAAAAGAAACAGGTTCACATTTGGCCACTCTTCATTCAGATAATGGAGGTGAGTATACCTCAAATGAATTTTTAGATTATTCTCAAGAACATGGCATTCATCGACAATATAGTAATGTTTATACTCCACAATAAAATGGAGTATCTGAATGGATGCATAGAACTTTAGAGGGCACAACACATGCCATGTTGCACTATAAACAACTTGATGATAAGTTTTGGGCCGAAGCCATTGGTACTGCAGTGTATTTGAGAAATAGGTCCCCCATAGTTGCACTTTTGGGACAAACTCCATATGAGGCATTGTATGGATTTAAACAAAAAGTTAAACACTTGAAAGTGTTTGGATGTCTTTGTTTTGCTTTGGTTCTTACTAAACATAGAACTAAGTTGGAACCATAAAGTTGAAAATGCATCTTTCTTGGTTATTCTGAAGATAAAAAGGGGTTTCATTTGCTTGCACAGATTCAAGCAAATTCATAGTGAGTCGAGATGTAATATTTGATGAGTTTGGGACTATGAACACTATAGAAATTGATTCTCAACTTGATAGATTAGAGAGGAAAAATATAAAAAGAGATAAGGTTTTGAATAATGGGGATAACTCTTCAAAGTTATGGTATGAGACACAAATTCCTTCACTTTCCTCTCCTTCATCTACAAGTTCACAGGTTGATGACTTAGAATTTTTTTAAAATTCTCTAAGTCCCCCTTCGAATGATGCACATGATGAGAATTTTGGAGTCCCTAATTTGAATAATTTGTCTAAGTATCCAAAATGGGATCAAATTAATTTTTCTGACTTGAAAGCAGATGAAGTTGGTTTAACAGGGCCTAGGAATTCTTTAAAATAGGTGAACCATGCTATGGTTGTTACTATTTCTTTCACTGAGCCATCCACTTTTGAGGAGGCATCTACTGAACATGTTTGGCAACATGCAATGAAATGTGAGTATGATTCCATACTTAGCAATAATACATGGATTTTAGTTGATCCTCCTCCACATGTTAAACCCATTAGATGTAAATGGGTTTATAGGACTAAGTATAAATCAAATGGCTCCATTGATAAACATAAGGCATGACTTGTTGCAAAAGGATATGTGCAACAAAAAGGTATTGACTATGAGGAAACATTTGTACCAACTACTAAATGGCACACTATTCATATGGTACTTGCCTTAGCTGCACAAAATGGTTAGAAATTACATCAATTGCATGTTAAAAGTGCCTTTTTAAATGGTGATTTATAGGAAGAAGTCTATATGAAACAACCTCAGGGTTTTGAACAGGTGGGTGTTGAACACAAAGTGTGTAAATTGACAAATGCTGTATATGGGTTCAAAGTGGCACCCATGGCTTGGTATGAGAAAATGGATTCATACTTTAAATCCATTAGTTTTCATCGTAGTGAATTTGATGATACTCTCTATTTTCAAGTGCAGGGTAAGAAAATGGTTATACTTGTTCTCTATGTCGATGATTTGTTCATCACATGTAATAATGAAAACCATAAGAATTTTGTGAAGAAGGAATTAAAATATGGGTTTGAGATGACACATCTTAGACTTATTCAATATTATCTAGGCATAGAGGTAACTCAAAAAGAGCTTAGTATTTTCATTTCATAAACTAAGTATATTTCTGAGTTATTAGAGAGGTTTGGCATGAGTGATTGCAAACCTGCCCTCACTCCCATGAAAAGTAACTTGAAATTGTCTAAGGATGATAGCAGTGCCTTTTTTGATAGCACCACATATAGACAATTGGTGGGAGGTTTGATATACTTGATGACTACCAGGCCTAATATTTCATTTTCAATTGGAATTTTATCTAGGTTTATGCATGAGCCTAGATAAATTCATTGGCATGTAGCAAAATGTGTACTTCGTTACCTTCAGGGAATGAAAACATATGGCCTTGAATATCACCGCAACAAGAACTTCAAACTTGTTGGATATTGTGATGTAGATTTTGGTAGATGTGTGGATGATAGAGTGTCAACCATAGGATACACTATGCATATGGGTTCAGCTACCATTGTTTGGTGTTGTAGAAGCATGATACATTGGAAAATTCATCAGTAGAATCAGAGTATATTGCAGCATGGGATACTTCTCAAGAAATTATTTACCTTCATCTTATTCTTGAAGATATTCAGGTTTCTCAGTTTGTTCCTACATAGTTATGCATTGATAATTAGAGTGCAATCAAGATATCCAAGAATCTAGTGTTTCATGCCAAAACAAAACATATGGATGTCAAATACCATTATCTATGAATGCTGGTGGCAAAGAAAACTCTTGATCCAATATATTGCCTAGCTTCCGTTCAGAAAACTGATATCTTTACAAAAACCCTTGACATAATCAAATTTGAAAAATTCAAAAAAATGCTTGGCATCTGTCCAAAGACCTGACTTTGGATCATAGGGGGGTTTGTTAGGACTTGTTCCAAAGTCTTAACATTAGGTTAGACTTTTGGTAGATAATAAATAATTATTGTAAATGGGACATGCATCTTTTAGTAAAGACACCCCCATAAAATAAACTTAGATTAATTTTTAGGTAGTTTTCATGTTTTATATTATTAATTAGAATTACCTTGTGGGTTATTTTCCTGTATTTAGTTGGTTATAGGATTAGTTGTTTTTACCGGTCATTGGTAAAAACTATATAAATCCATGTTTGCATTTTAAAAGGGTTAACAGAGTAAAGGCACCCTTATGTACTTTATTTTTTGAATTTAATAAAATACTTGTGCACTCACACTAAGCAGGGACAAGGTTCAACCTATTTTGGTTCAAGAGTTATCATAAACCCATTTACAATAGACTAATTTTCTTCCTTTGGAAAGAGGGATCAAGTCCCATGCTTTGTTCTTGATTAGGGAACTATAATCTTCCTACATAGTAGAATTCCATTTTGGAATGCCAGATACCTCATGAAAGGTTTACGAATCTGAGGCAATGGCAAAGTAGGCATGTGAAGTCCCCTAAAATTATGAACATGTCCACCTTGTATCTAATGGATTTCTAACACATTTCCCATCACTTTGAAGTGTTTATTTGGCCCAAGTGGGATCAAAATTATATGAGATTGGAGAATCAAGAGGTGAGTCCTCATTATCTATAGTGTGAGTGTGAGATGGAGGATGAGAATACTCATCACTACTTTCACTTTTTGAACTTAAAGAAGAGAAAGAGTCATCCTCATCATCAAGAGGATATTGAGGTGGATCTATGTCACTGCCAAAATTGAAATCAATCTCTAATGAGACTTTTGAATAGTTTGGAGTGCCAAGATTATGTTCAAGTGGGCCCTCATGAAACTTGACATTCTATTCAATGAATAACTCATGAATTTTAAGATGGAGAAGCCTATATCCCTTAACACCCTCTACATACCCCACAAAGAGGTAGGACTGACTCTGAGGGTCCATTGTCTTCCATTTCTTCTTGGGAACATGGGCCATTATTGGTGATCTAAACACTCAAAAGTGATCTACTACGGGCTTGTGACCATCCCAAGCTTCAAAAGGAGTGATTCCCTTCAAGGCTTTTTGTGGAACTAAATTTTGAATGTATCACACATAGTTGATTACTTTGGCCCAATACTGAGGATCAAGATAATTTGATTAAAGCATGTAATTTTCCACTTCCTTCAAGGTACATTTCTTATATTCAACTACACCATTCTGCTAAGGACTATATGTAACTATGTGTTGCATCTGAATCCCCTCTAATGTGTTAAACTACTCAAAACTATTGTTGACATACTCTTTTCCATTATAAGTCCTTAATATTTTAATGGAACATTCTAAATGCTTCTCTTTAAGTGATCCAGGCATCAATTTAGGCAACAATTCGGGTGACAGTTCCACCCCAATTGATGACGGAACTTCCGGGAGCCATAACTTTTGCACCGTAACTCCAATTGACTCACCGTTTGAACCGTTGGAAAGCTAAGAACGAGGAGAACATCGTGAAATGGCATGGAGCTCTGATCAATGAAGTTTGACCCCCGAAAACTCAACGGAAGTGCCTCAATTTTCAATTTTAATAGTGCTGTCTAAAAATAGTAAGTTGCTAAAAATAGTAATTCCTCGAATTATGTATGGTTTTAAATATTGGAAGTCGTACCACTTCATCTCCCTCGAGATTGGTGACCTTCCACATCCTCCCCATGCCTTCAAATTGTGTATAAAAGAAGAGGTAACCAGAAATGTAAGGACAGACATCTCTTCCCAGAGATAAGCATATATTTGTATTGCGAATTTGAGTAATACTACATCTCTTCTCAGAGAATTCATTGTTACTGTGTTATTTCTATGTTATTGTGATATTTATCAACCAAGACTTCTGAGTTTTGGATCATCAAGTGCTTTTAAGTCCTTAAAGTGATCAATTACCTCAAACTTCTTTTTGAGAAAAAACAACTAGGTGTATTTCAAAAATTCATCAATGAATGTGAGCATGTATCTTATCTTTTTGAATGAAGGTTTTAAAAATGAACTTGGTAAGTCACTCTGGACTATATCTAGCTTCTTTTAGACTCTCCTTTATTTTCCCTTATCATATTTCTCTTTTAGATGCTTACCAATAATGTATCCATTACATAGGCCATTTGATAATTTGACTTTAGGAAACCCTAAAACTATGTCCTAATGACTGAGTTACTCTAGGTAATGGTATTTTAAATGGCCAAACTATTCATGCAATGGTTTACATACTCCATTTGCATGAATAAGTAGTGTTTCTAAGGGCTCATCTAGGAAAAAATGAGAGAAGGTATACATCCTAGACTAATGATTAGACTTACCATAGCCACTGCAATGTCACTATGTAGCTCCTTGATGACCATTGAATCAGGTGTGAACTGAACTCACTTCTCATCACCTATGTGAGTAATTTGATATACTAACAAAATAATAGGGGATAATGAAGGAACACACAAAACATTATTGAATATACCATCACTTAATTCTATCAATCCTTTACTACTAACTTTTGTTGAAGTGTCATCACCCATTAGAATTGAAGGCATAGAACAACGCTCTATTTTTGAAAATAGATCCTTTGAGGAGGCCATGTGATAAGAAGCACCTAAGTTAATAACCCAAATCAAAGGCTGATAAGCTACTACAACAACTTCCTTGCCTTTTTTTACCCTTTTTACTATCATTTGTAGAAACCCTTGTTTCCCCTAAATTCTTAAACTGTATGTTTTGAATTGTTTTTGTGTATTTTGATCTTTTTGATGTTTTTGCATGAATAGAAATGCGATTTTTGCAAGATAAATTTGAATAGATTCAAATAAATAAATAAATAGTAGTGTACTCTTTCATCTAAATAAACTTTGATCTTCTTATTCACTTCAGATGATTATAATAAAGATCTCTTGCACACAAAAAATAATATAAAATATTATCTTAAAAACCTAGTTTTTTTGCAATCTAAAAATAAACCCTAGATCTGGTATGACTCTGGTTACTATTTCAAACACATAATCACCAACATCGGTTATACTGTCATGGTCAGTCGATATTCTACCGATGTTGGTCTCTGTCGGTTGGTCTACCCTGCCGACGTCGGTATTCAGTCAGCTGATGTCGGTCTCTGAGATGTTGATGTCAGTCTCTGTGCTCCCTGCAGCACTGTCTAGCCTACTGTAGAATGGTATGGATTCTATACAATAAAATAAAAAATAGTACACCCTAGTATGACTGTACTCTAGAACCCTAAAAAAGTGCTCCACTCTTGTTGATCTTGTTCTGGATGATTTTCTAGATCAAACTATAATAAAATGAATACCTATAAATATTTGTGATAACTTTTGTATAAAGCTATCTCTTAAACTAGCAATAAATCAATTGATATCTCACAACCTCTAAATTGTACACACTGAAGAGTGCACATTCTCTAATGCAAAATAATACTTGAAACCCTTGGCTCAGTCTTCTCAAAAAATACCTAGCAAAAATTGTCTTCAACATGCATAATTATCAGTAATATGGCACTCCCTCCAATGAGAAACCCTTATATCCTCTAAAAGGTGCGCTTTCCCTAATTAGGGTTTCATAATTTAAAATTAGGGTTTCTCCTCCCAAATAATTAATATTTAATTAAATTAATTAAATATTAATATCTCCCTCGATACACATCTGATTCTCGATCCGTCTAAAGTTGGCGAATAAGGGAGTGATCCCACACATGACCATAGAAAAATAGGGGTGCTCTACTATGTGTCAAATATCCCTAAAAAATAGGAACCCATGCAAATGGTGTCTAAAAGTGCCCAAATGAAAGTCAACTAGAAAAATTATGATAGTCGAAGCCAAGCCAAGCTCCATCATGACCCTCTATCCATCCTATCAGCCTATGAGGGTCGCATAATAGGCTAATCCTTCTATGAATTGATGCTCATGAAAATGGGAACATTACATCATTACCCTTTGCATAATCTTGTGTGAACATGTTCTAAGTTGAAGACTTAGCAACACTAATCTTATTCTTCTCAAGTATCTTAATCAAGGTGTCAATCTTATTTTTCATGCACTGAGATTCATTGTGTCCATGTTTCTTGCAAAAGTGGCATTTGATTTTCTCCTTCTTAGGTTTCCTACTTTAGGAGGACTCATTTGGCAATAATTTTGGCTTGGCATCTAATTTCTAATTATTTTTGCATTCATGATTAGGTTTAGACTATTTCTTCTCCTATTTTTCACTACTAGAAGGGTTTTTCTTTTCCTGATTAACAATCAAGACATGTGATTTTGAAGACTTCAGTGCACCCATTTGAACTAACTTATCTTTCTTCTAAGTCATATCGATAACAAACTCATAAAATGATGGCATTTTCCAATTGGATCCAAGTGCACATTTCGTAGCATGAAATGTAGAGATAAAAACTAAATAGTCATGACCTAGTTTTACAAGCACAAATAGAATCAATTGGTCATTAGTTTTTTCAATGCCACATTGTTTCAACTATTGTATCAATGATTTAAACTTTGTAAAGAAGTCATATAGGGTGTCATAGTCACCCAATCTCAATGTGATGAACTCATTCTCCAGCTCATAACCCCTCCTAATGTCTTGCACTCCAAAAAGCTTATCTAGAATGGTCCAAACTTCATTGGGAGTTTTTGAAAATTCAACATGAAATAGAAGTTTAGGAGACATTAACATGAATAAGAACCCATAGGCCTCATCACATATTTTATACCAATTAACATATATATATATATATATATATATATATATATATATATATATATATATATATATATATATATATATATATATATATATATATATATATATATATATATGGCTTAGTTTCCTCACCCATAGTGATCTGATAGAGTCCTTTACTTCTCAAGGTAAGCTACATTTTAGACTTCCATTTAATATAATAAAATTGTGTGAGTGGTTCAATGTTTAGATCTTTTAGTGCATATTAGATTGAGACAAATGTATAGAATTGAAATAAAATCAAAGAATATAAAACGCATAGTATAAGTACCCCTAAACTATAAATAATACCTCCCCTAAATTTATAATGCACACATGCTCAGTCTTGGACATTAGGCACAACTAAGAATGTGTCTATGAGTAATCAATGTTAGAAAGTATGAGAGGGACATTGGACACAATCGATAATGCATCCAAGAGGAAAGGTACAAATGTTTAAAGAGAGTTTCAATCTATTACACCATGTGAAAAATGAATGTTACAAAAGTCTTAAAATAATGTCACCAATGTGTAGAGCTCAAGAAAATATACACTTTCAAAAGAAAAGAACCCAAAAAAGAGCTACAAATTGAAATTTATAGCACTTAAAAGCTATCACTCCCTATTATTCCTAGACCCTTTCCAAAAATGGAACATTTTTAGACTTCCTTTTTCCTTTAATTTGATCCCCTCATCCAAAAATCCAAAAATTCCAAAAAATCCAAAAAAGGCAAAATTTCTTATCTAATCTTTCATTACCTTTCACATTAAATTTAAGGCCCTCTTGAATGTCACATGAGTTTTCAACACTTCTTTGCTTTAGGTTCTTGCAACTGCTTTACTTCATTAAATAAGTAATAAGTAATTGACCTTAGAAAACTAGAATAGGTCTTCCTAGTACATTTCAAGTTTCTTACCTTGCTTTACTACTATTAGGGATCAGTAAGTGACCCTTCTAAATCTCAATTGCTTTGAAGTAGTTGAGTTTAAGAATCCCAATTACTTCCTACATGTTATAAATATTGTCATTGATGTCAAAGGTCTAGCATTGGTGATAAATTCCTCATTACATTTAATGGTGTTTTTTATATTCATATCTTGGCTAATGTGTGTTAATATTTATTTAATATTAACAAATATATTTTTAGTTGCATATAAGTCAAAAGAGAGCCCATGGAGAAGTCAAAGTGTCATGAGGTAAAGAAAAAAGAGGAATGGGATGCATTTTCTCATGAAGATTCATCTTGAGGAATTCCAAGAGTCACCATGTGAAGACAAAAGAGGGTATGACACATTTTTCCATGAAGGGACTCTTTGAGGAATATGAAAAGTCACCAAGATAAAGATAAAAGAGGAAATGATGCATTTACTTATGAAGGGTAACCATGTGACTTTTAAAATGCAAGGATATGAAGGGTCATATAAGTTTGGCACCATTTTCCATGAAGATTGAAGAGTCATAAAGGGTGAATACCAAAGGTCATTTGGAAAGCTATAAATAAAGGCTTGAGAAGATAATTGTTATATGCAAGAGAGTGCATGGTTTTTAAATTATTTTATATAATAAAATATGAGATAAAAGTAAGATATATTGTAGAGTTATATCATTTGTTGAGTAAGTAACATTGAGAGATTGTTATGTTTTATGCATAAGAGGGCTTGGTGCTCTTATGGATTGGTGCTCACAAATATTTACAAGGGGTTGGTACTCCTATGGGTTTATCCTCACAAATAGTTTCTATGTTGGTGCTTAGCAAAGGAGTGGGTACTCTTTTAGGTTGGTGATTGAAAACTTTGTAATTTGAGTTGGTGCTGATTCATATACTTGATATTGTTCTCCATGGTTTTTCCCACTTTTGGTTTCCACATAAAAATATGGCGTCTTTATCTCTTTTGTGGTGCATGTTATTGTTTCAATTTTATTTCATATCTTAAATGTGTGATTAAGTGGTTAAATAAAATAAATTAGATTAAGTAAAAAGATATATAATATATTGATTCACCCACCCTCTTAATATATTTTGTGCTTAACAATTGGTATTAGAGGAGGTTATTTTTGAAAAAGTTTTATAGCTTGAAGGTAGATCAGGGAAAGAATGATGGATATATCACATGAACATTTTTATGAAAATAAGGCACCTTTGTTTTATGGGACAAATTATGTTTTTTGGAGCATAAGGATGAGGACTTATTTTATGGCTCTTGTATTCGACATTTGGCAAGCAGTGGTGGAGGAATATGAAGAGCCACAAACACTTGTAACTACTCTGGCAGAAAAGAAGGGAAGTGAAAATAATACTAAAGCTTTAAATACTATTGTATATGGTTTATGTGAATCATAATTTGTTAAAGTTATGAAATTTAAATCTACTCATGAAACTTAGGTAAAGATTGAGAATATTTACAAAGGTGATGGAAAGGTTCAGCAAGCTAAGTTTAGACTTTCAGAAGATAGTTTTAGAGTTTGAAGATGGAAGAGGAAGAAAATATAGCAAGTTAACTTTTATGGGTTGATCAAATAGTTAATTAGATTCAAGGTCTTGGAGAAAATTTAGAAGAATCAATCATGGTACAATTTTTTTTTAAATTTCTACCATTGAGATATGATGCAAAGGTTTTGGAAATTGAAGAGATGAAGAATTTAGCCAAGATAAAAATAGATGAGCTACATGGTATTATTAAAAAATATGAGATGTGGACCAAACAAGAGAAACCCTCAAAGAGAGAAGCTACTTTCAAGACATTAAAAAAAGAGAAGGCTAAGATTCAGGAATCTAGTGACAGTTCTAGTGATGACGAAGATGATAATGGAGATCTATTCATTCACAAGCTAAAAAAGGACATAGGTAAATATCAAAGAAAATTAAATTTTAAATGTTTTAATTGTATAAGGATTGGATATTTTATTTCTAAGTGCCCAAATATGGGTAATGGTGACAATGAAGAAGGAAATTCTACATACAAGAAGAATTTCAAAATAAAATTTAATAAGGGATTTGATAAAAAAATGTTTGTATTCTAAAGATCCTAGCTCAGCTAAAGATAGCAGAGTCAGTGATTTAGAAGAAGAAGATATTTTATTCATGAACATACATGAAGATACCTCTGCAAGCAAAATTATAGATGATCAAGAAGAATAGGATGAAGCTAAAGTGAATCTAGAAGAACTCATTTGTGCCTTAGAAGAGTTAAAAGTTCTTGAGAAGAATAATCGAAGATTGAAGCTCCAGATTGAAAAAAATGAAAAAGAGTCAAAGGAAATAATTGAAGGTCTAAAAACACACTTTGAAGAATCCAAGAAGAATGAAAAATATCTAATGGCACAGTTGCAAAAAGTAAGTGAAGAATGTGAAAGATATGTTATTGAAAGTGTTTCTTTAAAAGAAGATCTTGAGAAAACAAATAAAGTAATCAATTATAGAGCATCCAATGATTTAAAATTTGAAAATAACAATAATATGTTAAATAAGATATTATAATTTCAAATATCAATGTCAAAATAAGATAGGTATTAGATTTTAAAGAGAGAAAGGGAAGGCCACTACTTTCACAAACAAGGTTAACATAGAAAAAGGAAAGAGCTATGTTAAAGCTCTTACAAAAGAAGAAATAAAAAGGGAAGAAGTTAAGAATACAGAGGATATCTCAAACAAAGAAGGCTAGAAGGAATAAAGCTACAAAATATAATAAGATAAGATATACACAAATACGTCCTAATTTTATTGTAATGGATATGGTCATAATAAAATAGAATTTTGAAAAAGGGATAACAATTTCATAAATAAGGAGAAAGAAACTCATGCAGAGTTAAGTAGAAGCCACAACTCTTTTGCTCCTCTATCAAGATTTAATGAAGAGGCCATAATATGTTATAAATATAATAAATTTGGATACATAGCCTGGTATTTTAGAAGTATGTTTGAGTCAGTTAAGAAGGACCAGAATTTCAAGGATCCATTCATCAAGAAGAAATTTTAGACAAGTTCATTGTAGAAGAAACAACTTAAAAAGTCTATGTTGGCCCAGACAGCTTTGCATGCAAGAAATAAATAAAATCCATGTTTCATTTATAGTGGATGTTTGAAGCACATGATTTGAGACAATATCAATTTCATAACCTTGAAGAAGATAAATGGTGGCACAGTGAAATTTAGAGAAAATAATACTACCAAAATTGTTAGAAAAGGTACACTAAGTTTGGATAATGGTATAACTAAAATTGAAATGTATTTGTATATAGATCATAAGAATAATATTTTGAGTGTAATTAAAATGTGTGATTAGGGGTACACACTAAATTTTTATGTAGAAAGTTGTGAAATTAGGATAAAATATTTAGATGCATTGATTTCAGATGCTCAGAGAACAGGGAATAATTTGTATATGTTATCAGACATTAAAGGTCAAAGACATTATGTGAGTCAGATCAAAGAAATTTGGATATGGAACATGATAATTAGAAAGAAAAATCTTGATAATCTTGTCAACATTAGTAAGAATCAAGTAGTCAAAAATATTCCAAATATTACAAAGCCATCCAACATGCTTTGTGAACCTTGTTAGCATGGGAAGTAGGCCAGAAGGTGGTTCAAAACAAAAGAATACTCGACCACTCAGATGTTAAAGCTTGTTCACACTAATTTGTGTGGACCTATGAGAACTCAAAGTACTCAAGGTGATAAATATTTCATGTTGTTTATTGATGATTTTTCACGTATGACTTTAGCAATATTTTTAAAGAAAAAATTAGAAGATTTTAGACATTCTAAAACATTCAAAGCATTGGTTGAAAATGAAAATGGTTTGAAGATTAAGTTCCTAAGATCAGATCAAAGAGGAGAATTCATGTCAAATAAATTTATTGAGTATTTTGAAGACCATGGAATAAAGATACATTATTCAGTAGCCAAAATTGTACAACAAAAGTAAGTAGTTGAACAGAGAAACATAACAATTTAGGAGATGATGAGGACAACACTAAATGAATTCAAGATACCAGATAAATATTGGAGAGAGGCAGTTGGTAAAATAGTGAAAATTTTGAATAGATCATTATTGAGATTTAATAGTGACAAGACTCCTTATGAGCTATGGAAGGACAAACTAGCTACAATTGATTATTTAAGAGTCTTTGGCAACAAATGCTTCATAAAGAGAACTAATAAAAAAATGGGTAAGTTTTAATCTAGAGTAGATGAAGGTATATTTATTGGTTATTCTTAAAAAATTAAATATTATAAATGTTATAACAAAATAACCAAGAAAATAGTTGAAAGTGTAAGTGTCACGATAGAAGAAGATGGAGCACAAAGAATCAGTGATCCAATAGACATTCTTGAAATTATTGAAGAGGAAGATTTTGAAGAATCAGATGAAGATGAGAAGAAGGAAAAAATGACACCAAAACTCCATCCAAATATGTTCAAATAAATCATAATGAAAGTGACATAATTAGAGACATAAATGAAGGAATTTGCATCAGAAGAATGATGATAACTGAATTTGAGCAAGTTAATTTCTCTTTATTATCCAAAATTCAGCCTAGAAATTTTTTAGAAGCTAGACATGATAAGCATTAGTTTAAGGCAATAGATGAAGAATTAAATCAGATAGAAAAGAATGATACTTGGGAATTATTTCCTAGACCAAAAGATCACAATGTGTTAGGAACAAAATGGGTTTACAGAAATAAGTTGAATGAAAATGGAGAAGTGACCAAGAATAAAGCAAGATTAGTATGTAAAAGATATGCTCAAATTATTGGAATAGATTTTGAACAAACTTTTGCACCAGTGGCATGGCTAGAGGCTATTAGAATATTTCTTACATATGCAGTGTTTAAAAAATTTAAAGTGTTTTATATGGATTTCAAATTTGTCTTCCTAAATATAAATCTAGAAGAAAAGATCTACATTGATCAACCTAAGGGATTTATTCTTTCAAATTTTAGTAGCCATGTATGCAAATTGAATAAAACATTATATGGATTGAAACAAGCTCCTAGAGTTTGGTATGTAAGACTTGATAAGTACCTACGATCAAGGTTTCAAAAGAGGATTTGTTGATAGTAATCTCTACATAAAAAGAGAAGGTGAGCATTAATTAATTGTTGTGGTATATGTTGATGACATCATTTTTGGAAAAAAACATTGAAAAGATGACAAAAGAACTTTTTGATAATATGCAAAAAAAATTTGATATGTCTATGCTTGGAGAATTGTCATTTTTCTTAGGATTGCAAATATTTCAATCAGATAAAGGAATTTTTATATCTCAAAGTAAATATGACAAGGACATGTTGAATAAATTTGGTTTTGAGGATTATGCACTATTTGGTACACCAATGAGTATAGGAAATAAGGTGAGAAAGGATGAAGATTACCCTATTATAGATCAATATTTATATAAATCTCTGATTGGTAGTCTTTTATATTTTACAACATTGAGGCTAGACATCATGCATGTAGTAGGTATGGTTTCAAGATATCAGTCAGCTCCAAAAGATAGTCATGTTTAGTTGGTGAAGAGAATATTGAGATATATCAAGGGGACATTAGATTATGGATTGTGGTATCCCATAGGTAGATATTTAACATTGGTTGCTTGTACAGATTTAGATTGGGCAGGTTGCTTAGATGATAGAAAGAGCATAAGTGGAAGAGAGTTCTTCCTCATTGATAGCTTAGTATCATGGCTAAGTAAGAATCATAATTTAGTATCACTTTCTCCAACTAAATCAGAATATATTAAAATGGTATTATGTTGTACTCAAGTTCTTTGGATGAAGCAAATTTTGGAACATATCAAAGTAAAATATGATGAACCAATTTCTATTTTTTTTGACAACACAAGTGTTATTAATATTTCAAATAATCTAGTGATGCATTCAAAAACAAAACATATTCTTATTAGATATCACTTCTTGAGAGAGTCAGTTGTAGATCAACATGTTAAGATAGAATATATCAGTTTATAGAGCATATTACAGATATTTTCACAAAGCAACTACCAAAAGACACATTTGAGTATCTATGGGAGAATTTGGGAGTAATTTATTTTACTTCCTACCATTGAGGAATAACATCAGTTGAGGGGGAGATAAGTATTAGATCTAGGATAGGCCCTTTGCCATTGATGTCAAAGGGGGAAAAGAAAAGAAATAGGTATAGTTATAGGTACATGTGTAGAAATAGGGGTAAAAATAGGTGCAAAAATAGGTTCAAGGCATAGGTAAAAGTTTCTATAGTAAGGGGGAGTTACTATATGTTTTTTTGATGGCACTATGTGTAGGTTGACATATGTAGTACAGGTTTTAGGATGTGGTAGTTTTAGTTTTAGGTTGCCATCAAAGACAAACGGAGAGATTGTTGGAAATATTATCATTGATGTCAAAGGTATAGCATTGGTGATAAAGGCCCCATTGATTTTAATGGTGTTTTTAATGTTCATATCTTGGATAATGTGTGTTAATATTTATTTAATATTAACAAATATATTTTTGGTTGCATATAAGTCAAAAGAGGGCCCATGGAGAAGTCAAAGAGTCATGGGGTAAAGACAAAAGAGGAATGGGATGCATTTTCTCATGAAGAGTCATCTTGAGGAATTCCAAATTTCACCATGTGAAAACAAAAGAGGGTATGACACATTTTTCTATGAAGGGACACTTTAAGGAATATGAAAAGTCACCAAGATAATGACAAAAGAAGAAAGGATAATTTGCTTATGAAGGGTCACCATGTGACTTTTCAAATTCAAGGATACAAAGGGTCATCAATTTTGGTACCATTTTCCATGAGGATTGAAGGGTCACAAAAGGTGAATGCCAAAGGTAATTTGGAAATATATAAATAAAGGATTGAGAAGCCATTTGTAATATGCAAGAGAGTGCCTAGTTTTTTAATTATTTTATACAATAAAAGAGGAGAGAAAATTAGAAGATATTATAGAGTTCTATCATTTTTTGAGTATGCAACATTAAGATTTAATTGTGTTTTATATACAAGAGGGTTTGGTGGTCCTGTGGGTTGGTGCTCCTATGGGTTGGTACTGACAAATGGTTGTTGTGTTGGTGCTCAAAAAGGTGTTTGGTACTCCTGTAAGTTGGTGATTGAGAACATTGTAATTTGAGTTGGTGCTCATTCATATACTTGAGATTGTTCTCTATGGTTTTTCATACTTTGAGTTTCCATGTAAAAATTTGGTCTCTCTCTCTCTCTCTCTCTCTCTCTCTCTCTCTCTCTCTCTCTCTCTCTCTCTCTCTCTCTCTCTCTCTCTCTCACATGTGGTGCATGTTATTATTTTAGTTTTATTACATATATTCAATGTGTGATTAAATAATTAAAGAAAAGAAATCAGATTAAGTAAAAAGCTATATAATATATTGATTCACCTCTCCCCTCTCAATATATTTCATGCTTAACAATGCAGTGTATTTTGGGTTTCTTAGACTTCTTTACTTAACTTCATGAGCTGGAGGTAAAGTAATGCCAAAAAAGCAATTTGGTCTACGATTAAGTTGCTAAGGTTGAGAAGATTTATTATTTTTTAGTTTTTGATGTTGAAAAACCTGATTTATTCATCCAATTTAATTTGGGTTTCTTGAACTACTTTACTTAGCTTCATGAATTTGAAGTAAAGTAATGTTGAAATCCCAAATGGGTCTTACAAGTAAGTTGTAGCACTTTAAAAACTTGATTTAGTCTAAAATAAAGTAATGACCCTTTGAAAACATAATTTGGTCTACGGGCAAGATTTTAGGGTTTGTAGGATTGATTAATTCATTTGTATGGATGTCCAACAAAATGAAATAAACTGATTTCTAAGAAAATCCATGAACTTTCTCAAAAATATAAAAATATCCCATTTTAGATCTCAAAAAACCCACAAAATTTATGTAAACCAATTTTTCATCAAAGGCCTTATGACATGAGTTTTGATTTATATTAGAAAAATTCCTCTAAGGTCAGAAATGGTAGCCAAGATAGAAGAAAAACTAGCAATGGTGAATGCAGGAGGATCTTTCCAGGGAGTTTGATGCATGAGGATATCATGAATGATTTGATACCATGAAAGTGTGTTCCAAGATCTTTAAACATATTTCATGCAATCAATTTTGAATCCTATGAGGTAGTGTAAGATCTCTAAAAACATGCAATTCCAAGAAAATAGAAAATCTTTGCATTAACTGGTCAATTTTCCAAAAAGGAGAAGTGGGGTACACATAGAGAAAATTAGGGCAGCATGAGGAAGCCCCTAATTTTCCTAACTAAATAATTACATTAAAATATAATTATTCTATGGACCCTTTATAACTAACCTAAGGAAACTTAAATAACATAAAATGAGTCATATGATCATGTATGCAAAACCCAATGGGAAAAATCACTACACTAACAAATACAGTTAGTCAAGATGAAATCAGTAAGAATAATAAAATTAAGGACTCCTTGGATAGTGATGATGAATGTTTAGAAGGTACTACAATTGATTCCATACCTATCAACCAAATTTATACATCTAACATGGAAATGACAAATTTTTAAATGTATATACTAATTTAAATACCTATTATAAGTCAAACCATGTGTACATCTTGTATGGTGACTACTCAACTTTTTAATCTAAATCCCATTAGGTCTACAGTTCAAGCACTCATTCAAGTAATAAATAACTTGGAGGAAAAGGTTAAAACCACTGACCAAAATGCTTTAAAATCCCCTCATGATATTGATTTTAAATATTTGTTACATAAACCTCTTGCACTTGAAATATATTTTCACCCATTGTCAATCAATTTTATTTCACCTAAGTTTCCATCGTATGATGACAAGGTTGATCCTAAGTAATATATTTTATCCTTATATACAGCATTCCTTGATTATGCTTATAATGATAAATTGTTAATTATATTATTCAAAAGAAGCCTATAGGATTATACTTTGAAGTGGTTATATGATTTACCTCTCCAATATGTTAAAGCATTCAAACCTCTTTCAGACTAATTCTTAGCATAATTTTTCATTAACATTTCTGAAAAGGTTTCCTATGCTCAAATTACCAAAATTAAACAAGGAACCAATGAGCCTATCAATGAATATGTCTTAAAATAAAAGATAATGTTAGATAAAATGACTAATACTATGGTGGATAAATTTTTGAAAGACATATTCAAGTAATTTTTTATTACTCCTTTACATGATTCCATTTTTTTAAAAAAAATTCAAATCTTTTGATGACTTATGTCAAATTTTATGGGATAATGAAATAAAACTTATTTCATTAAATAAGTTCAAGTATGTAGAAAACACACCAATTTCATCTACATCTATTAATAAGTTTACAATCAAACCAAGTGATAAGTTTAAACATCATGAGCCTATAAAGGAAACAACCACCATGTTTAATACAGTCTCATAGTACCCTAATTGGATTATTTTATCTAATGTGTTAAGGATAATTTACAAAATTTATTTAGTCTCCAAATTCATTACTATTATCATCAAAATTTGCACCCTTGAGGAGGGTGTTCAAGCCTATTCACTTAATTCATATCATGGGAACTTTTCAAAGGTTGTGAGTGATCTTACAGCTTAAGAGAACCTCTAGGTAGGGCTATCTCCCTTGATGCATCACTTAATAACTCTTACTAAACCTATTGCATACAAGGGAAAAGGGAGATATAACTAAAAGTAAACTAAACTAGGGAGGTGATGTACCAAATGTTTTGACCACTAATACACATTTGAAGATGCATAATGACCATGATGCTAACCTATTCATAAACTACTCCTAAACTACTCCTCTTACATTAATAGTCTAATATTAAGGTGGTAAATGATGGTTATGAAATAAGGGATAATTTTTAAGAGGTCTACAAGACACTAATAGAATATTGCCTCACTTAACCTTCACAAGGCTACTTAAACACTCGATACAACCTATAAGAGTGAGTTCAAACTACATATAGGTGAGAGAATGAGACAACATGTCAAGGAGAACTAAATGAAAAGTACACAAGGTCAATCATTCATGAAAAAACACTAGAATACAATTATAAGAGAAGGTAAAACCATATTTGATATTGATTCAATGGCTTAAAAATGATCAAGGCTTCACCATACTTAAGTGGAGGGATCCATTAAATTCCTTTCAAGGCCTCATTATATACTAAATATAAGAAGAGAGAAGATGGATGTTGGACAATACCATGACAAGGATTATCCAAATCAAATTATGTATAATGCCAAGTATAGGAGAGTGACAAAATAATTTTGTTATCTTCCTCAATAATTGCTTCTTTAACTTGGTGATGGCTTCATCAAGGTGGCATAGAAGCTTCTTTTCCTTGATGACCCATCCTCTTCATTTTAAATTTATCTCTTTCTTGTTGAGGAGTGACAAGTTACATTTTTTATCACATAACTATGTTTGAGTTGACAACTCATCTATTTAACACCTTCCACATGCTTAAGGACTTCCCATACTAATATTTTAGGTGTGTTAGATCTTATAGGAGTGCTTGACACATGGTCAACTATTACATGATGTTTTTACTTGCCTTGAAACTTTTCGTTCTTTCTTCAACACCACTTTGTTATTGGTCTAGAGATACAAATTCATATAAACCAATTACCTTCTATTATTCAAGACACATACTCATAATTGGGTGATCTCTCAATGCTTTATAGGGATGAATCAAGTCTTCTTAGGTCTCTCCATATTTAAAAGATACATTTAGGCCTATAACTTTCTAGTTTAAGCCATTTTGATACATTTGTTCTCTCACACTTGACACAAAATGGCTTATGTAGGTTCCCATTGGATCTAAAAAGGTCACTTAAATCATACTAAGACCAAACAATTTTTTTTGGAGTCATTTAGAGAGCAAATATAGTCATCCAATCATTTATGGTTTCTTGGCAACTTGGAAGGTGTCTATATTATTAATGATCATTCACAAAATCTAGGCCTTCAATTACTTTAATAATTACAATAAAAGTTATTTCATAAGGGTGTTCAATTATACTTAGGATCTTTTTGTCCCATGTATTTTCTCCTAAAAGTTATATGCAAAGTTTTAGGTCTTATCAAGCTTCTAACAAGGCAAAACACAAGTTTTGACTACCCTTATTTCTTAATAATTATTCATACCACACAATGACCTGATCTATGAACCAATACCATGATTTTTTATTATTTTTCCTTAATCAAAACATTCAAACCCCATTCCTTCCCATGTATTTTCTTAATGAATTTTTGAGCTTCAAAAGTAGCATCTTTACCTTGAAGGACTGTGTGTAAGGACCAAGAAAAAAATTTAGGCATAGAAGCCTTAAAAATAGATATTATTAGTTTTAATTACCTCAAATTTTTTATTAAAAACTTATTCCATGGATATAAATTATTTATAATAGGTATTGTCTTTCCAATAGGTTATGTAACTTAATTTGCCTATTGTGAGGGTTTAAAGGTAGCTTTGACACTTTGAGCCTCACAACCCTTTTTGGAGGCCTTCTTCATCTTAAAATGAGTTTCATACTAATATTTTATTTCAAAAATATATTCTTCATCCCTTAAGTCTATTAAATATTTAAAACTCCTAAAAATATAAAATCTTCTTCACTTTTTCACGCACAAGCCTGTAGGTGCACATTAGGCTTCTTGATTAAAACCTTGAGAGGGGGCCTTCTTCAATACAATTATTGACATTTGGTTGTATTTAAAAATATTATATATTTATTTTATACTCCTATAAACCCTATAAAAATATCCTTAACCCCTTATCTAACACCTATCTATGCTTTTTTTAATCTCAATCAACCCATTCAACTAATCAAAATTGTAGATATTTCTCAAATGTTTAAACCTAATCATACACTTTGTATTTGAGTTGATATCTCCTATATTTTAAGACTCCAAATTATTTTATGATAAGTTGGAAAATATTTTTCTTGATTTTAGGCTTTTGTAAGTTAAGAATTACATAGACATATCAAGAACCTCTCTTTCTAGGCTTGCATTCATATAGGGTTATCTTAGTTATCTTTTTAGGCATCTTACCTTTTTTGAAACCATTGGTCACTATGATTAAGTGTTTCAAACATGTATGACCCATTTCATTATTTAATGAGGAAATAATTTCCTTAATAAGTTTGAAACACCTCATCCTTTGTAATAATTTTATTCTTTTGATCAAGAATGTGAACCTACATGTCTAAAGATTTATAGGTTTACATTATCCATCATTTTGATCATTTATGACATGTTAATAGGTTATGAAAACCCCATGACTAAATCATACACCCATCCATATTATTAGTAAGGTCAAATTCTCCCTTAATACATCTAAAATTCCTCCAAGCACCTATCTATTTATGTGTAATCTTTACTTGGTCTTCGTGACTTTATTTTATTCTTTTAGGTCTTTTGATCACCTTATACTATGAGAAAACAAAATCCAATGTGATTTGATGAATCAATCCATGTTCCATAGAATTTATTTAATCTTCCAATCCTCTTTCTTAATAAAAAGTCTGTCTTTTATCTTTTCAATTCTACAGTCTTGTATCTCTCTGGTTGAAATTATAACCCTACCAAGACTTGAGAATGTCTCCTATGAAAATATGTGTATATAAAATACTAAGATGAAATCTAATAGGTTATCTGATTGTTTTTATTCTTAAAGATGAGTCTAAATATCCAAAATTATAGTGGAGGGTTCTCCTCTTCACTTATAGGTATGTAATTCTCTTCTATGTTGGAGGTACAGTCACTAAGAGAGGGGGTTGAATCAGTGATGTAACTAATCATCTTTATAAATTCAATTCCATTCACCATTAAAACATTCATGAACTTGATCTTTCAACAACAACATGAACTCACATCCCTAAAATTCATGAAACAAGAGGAAACATCACATGAACACAATATCTATGTGGGAAACAGTCATGAGGGATAAAAATCATTGATACACAACATGTATTACTTGTCCTATATCCATGAATCAAGATTTTAATGAGCACCAACATGACAAGGAGCACTAACCCCTCAAAATCACTAAGCATCCACTTGGATTTAACAAGTACCAACTTGTTAGGATCAACCAACCCCCTTATTGATCAAGAACCCACTCAATCAAAACTCAGGATCACTCCACCCTACTATTGTTGTCTTCACACAAATGATGGACTTATTTTTCTTGGGCACACTGAAATATGCCTCTAAACTAATCTCTTTCTCCTTCACTTTACTAGGTCTCTTTTTAGATAGAATAAAACACTTATACTTGTATTTTCACATTGATCTATTATATAATATTCATATATAATTATTCACACTCTTATGATGACCTATAGGGTCTCCTTCCTCTCTACAATATGTTTTCTCATTCACTTATAGTTTACACACACAAATCTAGCTCCTTGCATACTAAGGTCTCTTCAAGACTGAATTGATCTCAACACACCTAAAAAATTATTCATACCTTATTTATGAATAGATTAATTTATTTTATCTATTATTTGGCATCCTCTCAACCCCTCTATTCTTCTCTTCTCCTTTAGCTTGATATTTAATGCAATACAAACCTAGAACATAAGCTCTACTAGGTCTTGCTTATATACATGAAACCTGATCATATACTATTTTGTTAGCTATGAAACTTTTCACACTTTTATTAAAATTTAATAAACCTTTACCACACATTTAAACATGTACCATACCACTTATTCAGTCATCCAAACTTCATTAGCCCAAAAACACAAATAGGCCTAATGGAGACTTAAAATAATTAAGTCTATTCATGCACACATTACCACTTGGACACAAGATAGAACCTTGAGACTTATACAATGAGTTAAAAACTTAATAAGAAATTAAAATATACTATATCAACAATCACCTAGGCTCCATATCTCTTGGAGGTTTGACTCACCCCTTGGATCTATTCAATTTTACTGTTCATAGTTAGGTCTTCACATATAAGAAAACACAGCCATGAATAAATGAGGATTAAAATAGAGTTTCTCAAATTATAATGCCTTAAAATAAAATGAATATAACATTTATGATATTAAAAAAAATTCCAATTCCATTAGTCATTATCATGCAGTCCAATAGACATTAAGCCAACTCATACAACTTCATCACACAGAACTGCTAGTGCATACAAAAACTTAGTCAAGGATAATGAACACATAATCATACATTTTTCAATAAAACATGATAAAAAAATAAAATTTATGGACACTATATGACATAAAATTCATTATATATACAATATGAGTCTTTAATTCAACCTATGCAACCACCAACCCTTCTTTGCAAAAAGGTCACTCATAGCTACCAACCATTGTAAACATCCAGTCATGAAATCATATTGTTATAACACCTACATAAGTAATACCAAGACATTATAATTAATTTAAAATTACATATGTCATCCTTATAGCAACATCAAACACAAGTATCATTTTATTCAATGGCAAATTTGATCTTACAGATCATTCTCACTGTACTGGATTCTATTGTCTTCATTACTTAGACAAGACATCTTAAAGGCACCTTATATATTGTGAATGGTCATCATAAACACTAAAAAACCAATGGAATATGAGTTATATATCTTGACCAAAGACCCAAATCCATTAAATTCATCCCCATTCATTGTAAATCATCTATAATCATCATGTAAGTATGTCTATCTGTTTGCCATTATTTTCATTATCGATAGACTAGCAATAGGACATTTTGATTAACATAGATAATTTACACAGATTTTGAATATTTATTAGCTAACATCATTGAATTGTAGAAAAATTATCTAGATTTTTCTTATATAAGTTTAGTAACTAGGTCTAATGCATCATCTTACTATTATACCTGATTTTTAAAAATAAGCACTTTTCCATAGCTTTTGATTACTATCAAGACACACTATTACCACCTATAGGTACCTGAGAGAGTTATATATAAGATTCAATAATCATATTAGGTCACCCAATCCATTTTGATCACAAACCATCAATATCTTCTCCATTGGGTTATAATGAGGGTGTAGACCACCTACATGTGTTAATGATTGATTTTAAAGGTTAATCCCTTATATGAAAAACTAATGATATGAAATTTATTTTATAACCCCTCCATATCTTCCATTAATATATTAGGACACCATGCATAAGATGCACTTGTCAACAAGCTCAATAAAGTCTCTCTCAGTTTCATATCTCTTCATTATGTGAGGTCGAGAAGCCTCAATAAATATTATGCACTTATATTGCACATACTAACCTAAAAATTCATTCATATATTTAAAAAAACATTGATAACCTTTCCTAAACATCACGTGAGCCATGTTTCTTTGAAACTTTCACATGGTGTCACATTAGACCTTACCTTTCTTAGTTTGTATACACTTGAAACCACAAAACCATTGTTCACATACTTTTACCTTCATTCCTTGACCTATAACTACATAGACATACTAGATATAATTTTTTATACCATGAACAAGACTCACATTATCTCATAAGTCACCAATCCTAGTCAACCTACTTCATTAGGCCACCCAAGGTCACACGGGTAAGTCTAGATGCAAACTCTCAATGAATCCTTGCTATTGTAGCTCACTCTTAAGAGTCATTAATTGAATTTATACCTCATACACATGCTCCAATAGTACCATGCTTAATCTCAAGCTCATACTGATCATATCTTATCTCCATCTTGTCTCTACAAGACATGACCATGCCTAAGTAATGACCTTTCTTCAAACTTCATTGTCACTTCATGATATCACCCTTCATTGATCACCACTTTGTCATTATCTTTGACATCAATGACAAAAATTTCCAACAATCTCCCCCTTTGTCATTGATGGAAACCTCATTTTACTTCTCCCCCTTTTCCATAAATGACAAAGTGGACTAAATAATAACTAAGATTTCCTTTTGACATACATCATTCTGATCATCTCCATTTGGGATTATGACACATTACATCTTCAAAAACTTGACTAAAACCTAAAAATTGGACATTTTTACTTGTAGTCTCATAAGAATCCTTTGCTCATACATGAAGATTCAAAATATTTTCAACAATATGACTTAGTTTTATCAAGTCATCATATCAACCTTCTAGTTAGCATCATTTTCAACTCATAGAGTCATCCTTTAAGACAACTCAAAGGTTCCCCCTTTTGCTACACAAAATATGGACTTCAATTTTCATGCCTTTAATCTCCTTATGACTATATATTTTCTCCATAAGATACAAACTCAACAAGAACAAACTACATACCTTGAGATCAATATGCCAAATGTCTTCAAATAGTCTTGATCTCAGAGCTAAACAAGATCCCCCTTAGACCATACTTAGATCTCAATTTTTTATTCTTAAGGCCTTAAGAGTGAATATAACTCAACATATGTCCAACCTTATTTCAACTAGAATACTCTTTATGCCTTCAAACCATCCATATTCCTTTAATGAGCTTATTGGCTCTTTGTAACCCTATTTTGACACAAATCCTTATGCACAAAAAAAATATAAATTATATCATAAAACTACTCACATTTAAAAGTACCCTTTAGGCCCTTATTTCTCCATGAAAATTTTCAATTTAGGTTCCTTTGGACCATATCCTTCTTTTGGACACATCTTGACCTACAACTAGGCCTAATTAGGCCTCCAAGACACCTTTTTGCCCTTATGCTCCCAAACCATACTATATGGCTGAATAAATTGATTGAGGACTTCAAAATAACTTATATCACCTCCAATAGAGTATGATCAGCATGTTTTAGCACTCACCTTTTATTATAACTCAATATATGGTAAATTGTCTTCAAGCCCTAAAACAAGGTCTCACATCGGCCTGTATAACCTGAGACCACTCAAAATCCCTCTTTACCTATTATAGAAATACTTGAATCATTTATAATTCCTTATGAGCTCTACCCTATCAACTCTCACCTTTCCAAACTTTTGTAATTCATTAACCATTCTTATATCTATTTGGTTAGCCTTCAATTTGATAAGGATTCTCATACTTCATTAACTATCATAGTACAGTCTCAAACAAGAACCTCTTTTATTGACTCCACATAGACTCATATCACATTTGACATTCATTTTTTCACTTCTCAATTTGAATAATCCATAAAAAAAATCACACAAAGTCCTTTTACCTTTGAAAATTCTCCATTGATTGTACCACATTACTTTACATCTCAAAACCTTTCTCTTAGACCTATCTCTTAAGATCAATCACCTAACTACCAACAAGATCATACCAAAATATGAATTGAAAATAGAATCAATATTATTCCAAATCATAAACATGGCTATGATGCACATACCTTTTCAACTCAAGATGGAAGCATTGTTTACAACACACATGTTTATTCAAACTAATGAATGTCTCTATGAGGCATAACAGAGATACCCATTCCAATGGGTTCTTATAAAAAAATATACTCATGATATGTCCACACATCCTTTATTACTTCCTTGATTATAATTTACTTATTATACTAATTTTTCTTATTCTTCTTATGTTTTATTGAAAAGACTTGTCCATCGTCCTTAGTATTGTTTTCCACTTCTATGACTACAATGTCAACACATGAGGATAACAAAGTATATTTTCATACCTTTTCAAATAATTTTCAATAAGTTAATTGAGAGTCTTCCTTTATAATATTCTTAAACTTGATTGGCACCTCAAGCATGATGTCATAATCATCTTTCTTTTCTTTCAATTGAGTTGATGGAAACTATTCTTGACTCTCTTGTCAAATATTCAAAATGGATTTATTATCTACTATAGCAAATGGTTTATCTATATCATTGAGCTCATTAGGAACAAATTTCACTTACTTTGGTCTCCATACCTTTTCTTTATTCTTAGGAAAATTATTCTTTTAAAACCTAATAATATGACTAGATTTATTGCAACTGTAGCAAATCACCTCACTCTTGTTATACAAACCTCTTATTTAATGCGAATTATGATCACTCTTTTACCAATTGATACGTATTACATATATCCATGATAATCCATTATTATAACTCATCCTTCTACAATATCTTTTGTTATGACCATATTGAAAATATGCCTAACAATAATTTATAAACTTACTTACATACCTTGTAGCATTTGGCTATCTAATTGGCCTTCTTGCATTTGGCTATCTAATTGACCTTATTTCATTTATCTCTATGTTTGAATTATCCTTGAATTTCTTAGGATTATCATGCTTCTTTTCAAGCTTACCCAAGTTGTTTGCGAGTTGTTCATGTTCACTCTTTAAGGAACCCATCTCAATTTTTAACTGAGTATACTCATCTTCTCTTGCTTTCATATTTGCACTTGTAGTCTTTAACTAATATTAAATAATTTTGATCTTATCCTCATCCTCATTGTCATTTTTGTCCATGTTATTATAATATGCTTCTTCTTGATCATACTCTCTCATCTTACCTCTATACTTTTCAAAAACTACCTTGTATTGATTGTACTTTTCTTTACTTGATCTTAGACATGTATAAGTAACCTCTACTTGATCTTTGATATTATAAATGACCACATTATCTTATTTTACCTCATATACTAGTTTAATATTCAAATCACATACCTACTTCTCAAGATATTTCATCACATATTTCAAACCTTGATTTTCTCTCTTCAACAAATTAGCCATCTTATACTTCTTAGGACTACCTTTAAGATATCAAGCCTTCAAAAAAGGAGCCAATCTAATATCAAAGGGGGGGTGAATTATTTATACAAATAATCAGCTTTAACAATTCAATTCCATTCACCATTTAAACATTTATCAACTTGGTCTAGCAACAACAACATGAAACCACATCCATACAAAGCATAAAATAAGAGTGTAGACACCGAAATCGTGTCTACTCCCTTGGTCATCCTCCTCATCCTTTCTCTTCCCTTAGTCCCCTTTGGTCCACTTAACCACTCCTAACCCATGTCTTATTGATTTGAAATAATTATCTTATTTTAAGTTAATAATTCTCTCTCCCTTGCCACCTCACCACCCTTGCATACCCTTCTTTGGATTCCCTTAATTCCCCACATGGCCAATATTAATGCCTAGACCCCCATTTCATCATCTCGCATCTATTTAACCACCTTCAACTGTTTCTTCCTCGAACTCGCTGACCTGGCAGTTGGGAAAAAGGATGAAAGGCTATTTTTAGCCTTTCTCCTGCCTTCCAGCCACCGACGTCGGTGAACTATCGACCGACATCGGTGGTATTTCCAGTGTCAGTTTCCTTCATAATGGTTTTCTGCATTTGTTATCCTCCCTTCACCCTTGCTCTTCATCTGACTCCTGAATCTTGCAATTTGATCAATCAATCTGCCAATCTTCCTGCCAAACCTCTCACTCTCTCTCTCAGGTACACACAGTAGGTTTTTGCACCAGCTACGGCAACAACAAGAACTCTGCATCAATCTTCTGCATCAACAACAGGTATATCAGCAACCTACGCTCTTACACTTCCTCTGTAGCAGGCAAGAGGTAAGCACTCTTCCATTATGTCATTTTCAATAGCTTAGAATGTCTCTGTAATCAGATTTCTATTTCTTGCTTCTAAGTCACACTCCATCACTGGACCAAACCCGAATCATTATTTCCCTGTCTCCCTGTTGCCTCTATCTTTTGTCTGATCCCTTTTCAGATCATACACTCTGTCCATTGTCCCTGCAACTCTACCCAGACCCTGCACAGGGCATCCAACCAAACCTAAACTCTTAGACCACTCAAACAGACCTAGACCCTTTCTCAGACCCATCCACAGACCAAAAACTCAACCAGACCTCGTCCACAGACTATTGCCCTGACTGACGCCGGTCACTTACCCCACCAACGTCGGCATCCTAACCAACGTCGGTGACTGTGACCTTTCCAACAACAACATTCAGGTAAGCATTTGCTTCCATTTCCTTTTAGTCTTCTATCATTTCAATCTTTTAATCATTCTACCTTTTATCAAACACTATTTTTATCAATCAGTGGGTTGACATCCCTCAAGCTTTTGCTTCTGGGATCAAGCTTTTGCTTGTCAACCCACCATCTATCCATCTAACACCTTCTTTGTCCAAGTCTCTTTCTTTTGTAGGTGTCATCCTCCACAACCAAAGAGGAGTGCTCTCAATGTCTGGATAACGGTGCAGAAGACTTCATCCAGGTACATCTAACCTTGACCATTCTTAGTTTCTTATTTCTCTCTTTGAATGTGAAAGCGAAAATCATATAGAAACATTCTGGCATGCCCCGTGGGACCCTAGGGTCTTCCTCGGGTTCTTTTCCTTCTTTTTCATTTAGGTGCATTAGGTTTCTCCCTTTTCACCTTTTTCTTCTCTTCTAAACAACATCATAAGCAAGATTAAGAAGAACTTTTCTTCCTTTTCTTGCATTCCAGACTAGTCAAAAATCATATCCTTCAACCCTTTCTCAACTTGTTTTCATTCAAACTCACATTTCGACTTGGGCTTAAAACACATTGCATTGTATTTCTGCTTGCTTGCATTTCTTAGTCCACACCTAGTAATTAATAACCGCATATTGAATTAATCGTAGTCCACGTTATGTTACACAACCAAACCACTTGCACCAAATCAAACATCAAAACTCACCTGAGACAAGGCCCGACTAGGATTTCATCCCCCAGCGGATACCTTACCCATCCCGGCAATCCCACTTGGATTTCACCACCAAGGGGAAAGCCCACTCTATTCTCTAGTAGAGTCTAATCTATAGGGAAAGTATATTTTGGCTAAGCGAGACTAGCTTATCACTGGACTTGTGAAGTGAGGGGAGCTTGCTCCTTAGTACCAAGCCAAGTACGGAACCTAACCCAGACTCTTGAGCACCTAAACAAACCTAAAACCATCCACATACTACCTTTTCTAGGACCCATTCTAATATCCAACCTCCCAAACATCACTTTAAGGCATAAGCCACAATGATCCTAATAAATTATTCTTAGGATTTAACACTTAGGGTCTGCCTGTCTTCACCTTATTTTCTGTCTTTATCTACTTGTTTGAGCTAGTGAGGATGTTTTCTTCTTTCCAAAAACTATCAAATATTCTAAGTTTCTAGAAACCACAGTCACCGACATCAGTTTTACCACCGACATCAGCAACCTTCTTCACCATCATCAGTCATCTGACCGACGTTAGCCACATTTTTCCACTGACATCAGTTTTTTAACTGACGTCGGTCACTGTCATAGACTTTTTTTTCCAAAATAGCAACCTAAAACCTGACCATTTTTCTACCAAAACCACATTCTGAGTTTTTGAAACTGAAAAAACATAGTTTCTGGAACCTGACCCTTCTTGCCTTGAATGGTTTTGACACATAGTCAAACCAAGGCCCTTCTTGACCACATGAGACATCAACTACTTCTGCCTTCCCCATCAACAACCAGTCCCTTAATGGAGTTTCGTTCAGAGATCAAATGAACTCTTACCCGACCAACTCCCAATCAACCTTCAATTGTCCCCGAAGGGGACCCAAACTTTGAGAGACTCCTTGACCACAACATCAAGGCTCTCCAACACTATCTCGCAAGAAAACAAATGTGAGACCTTTTGGGTGAAGCGGCAATGACATCAACACCATCCGCTACCCAACCCTTTATGACTCAGACTATTGCCTCAACCATTAACCCAACCATGGCTAATACGCAAAGTTTGGCCTCCCCATCTATTTTTAGATCGACCTCCATCGGGGTTCCATTACCCCCTCAACCACACAAAATTAAACCAAGTTTTACATCATATGAGACCTTGATTATCTCGACTCCGCACACTCTTATGACCATAAATGTAGGAGTGTCTACCTCCCCTTTTACCAATGCCACCATGCAACCACCTTTAGTGGTATCTAGTCAACTTATGCCTTCTACTTTCATAACCCAACCACCCTTAGCCTCCACTTCTGTCCCTGTGACTAGTTATACATATGTTGCGCCCCTACAAGCACAACCGACTACATCGCATGCCTCCTCTAGCCTCTTCCAAGCACCCTAAAACCTAGGGGGCACTCCACCCACCAATCCGTCAGTAGACATCATCAAAATGCTGATGGACAAAATTCTAGTCTTGAGACCTCTATTTCTGGTTCAAGTAATGCCCTTTCCTATGACTAAATTTGTAACAAACCTATCCATCCTTCCGTCCTGATCTGACCATACCCCAACCAGTGGGAGCTTCCTAAATTTACTCATTTTTAGAGTAAAGAAGACCCGCAACAGCACCTATAGGCATTTAGACATGCCTGTTATCTCATTGCCCATGACGATGCATTACTTCTACACACATTTCCCATGTCACTTTCTGGCCCTGCCCTTGACTGGTATAGCTCTCTTACCAGACATTCTATCTTTTCATTCACTCAACTCACCCAATTATTTCTTGACCATTTTTCTATCAACATCACCACATAAGTCTCGATCACAGACCTCTACCCCATTAGGCAGTTTGACGATGAATCGATAGTCAATTTTGTCATTTGTTGAAGAGGCTTGATTAACTAACTCTCCTTCCCTTTGCCTCAACCTAAGCTCATTGAGCTCTTTTCTCGAGCATGTGCCAGGCACATCTCGTCCACCTTGCAGGTTCAAACATTTTACACTTTTGACGAGGCCTTCACCATGGCCCAAAAGCTTGAACTTCATGCCATTGAAGAGGATAAGGTCAAATTGCATCATACTAATGCAAGAACCAATGACCCTTCTTCCAGACCTTCTTCTTCCCACTTCATGTCCAAAGGAGTGGCCAACACTGTGGTCATTAGATCACCATCCTTGATAGCAACCGACCAATTTCAACCCTCAACATCTCACAGCATCACCAAACAATTCCAACAATGGTACATCCAGCATTCATACACTCCACTTGGAAAATTGTATGCTTCCATTTTGGAAAAACTTGTCAAGCAGGGGGTCCTCAATCTCCCTCCAATCCAACCACCTCAATTTGACCCTTCAAAATCCCTCCCTACATGGTATAGGGAGGTCGATTTCTGTCACTTTCATCACGTCCACGACCATGACATCAACAACTACCAAACCTTCAAGAACATCATCCAAGACATGATAGACAAGGGGGATCTTGTTTTAGATAACCTAAATGCACCTCCCAATCAAAATATTGACATCTTCAGACACCCCTTTCCAAACCATCCCCCATATCAAAACAATATCCAGACCATGACTAATGACCCCCAAGACCATAATATTCACACCATCAACACTGTCTCTCCTCTTGTCCCTGACCAACCTCCTCCACAGGTAGAAGAGCCTTCTTCTCCTGTCAGTCCTCCATCAACCTCTCTCATATTAGAGGATGCCTTGACCATACCTATGTCCTTAGCCCCACATTCATCTTTCCTCCCACTAATGGAGGACCCCACCTTGCCTACTCCTCAACTACAAATAAAAGGCACCATCATTCCTACCCTCTACCCTCTTGAGGAGCCGCACTCTCCTATTTCTTCTCCACCAAGAGAAGAACTAGTCTCTTTACCCATCTCGACCGATGAAGACCTAGTTACCGTTTCTTCTTGCCTTTTACCTGAGATTGCTACATCTCACTCACCTCCGTCCACATCTGAACCCAAACCTATATCTAACCTCACCTCGCACAATAGTGGCCCTCAACCCAAACCAAAGAAGGCCACTAAACCACACCGGAGGACTCCTCCCCCACCTTCATCATTACCCTCAATTCTGGGCCCACATCCATCCACTTTACTAGGAGTGCTTCCCACTCCCATACCTCACAGAGGCAAGTTGCCTCCATTGCTCTCTTAGCCCATCAGACATATATTTCCTCCCAACCATCCTATGCCTATCACCACCAAAGTGCCATCTACACGTGTGGCTACACCACCCATGAATATGATGGTACGACTAATGCCTCTTACGCCTCTCAAACCAAAGTCATCAACTTCCACTGCAATAAGATGCACAGACCCATTAGCAGGTTTTTATGCCTTGCTACTACAGCAATTGTTGTAGTTTTCTCACATCAATCTCCCACCTCTTAAACCATATCAATCTCTCAGACCAAAACCACTCTAGTTTGATGACACTCAGATTTGTGCATATCATCGCACACCTGGGCATGACACTAAGCATTTTTGTGCCCTCAAGGTTGTCATTCGCCAATGTCTGGGGAATGACACCCTTCTTCTCGACCATATTATCAACAAACCTCCAACACCACCCCATGCATCAACACTCAGATCAAAACCATCTTGGTTCAACAACTCTAAATTTTGCCACTATCACCACACTCTGGGACATGACACTGAGTGTTGTTTCACTCTTAAAGCTATCGTTCATCAACACCAAAAAAAGGATACCCTTATCATCAAGGATCCTCTTGACCACCCCTTAACCAAATCATCAACACCGACCCATGCTTCTCAAACCTCGTCACCTAAATTAGAACCTCCACACTAGACTATGGTCCCCTTGCCGCCTTTAACCCCCTTATTCGACATCAACACAGTCAATCTGACCACCAAGCCTCAACCGACCAATCTATCAAACATTCTCCCTAGCTGCTGGGGGAATTCAACCTTCATCCAAGCCTTGACCAACCTTTCAACCCAGTCTCGACCAAATATCAATCACTCTTTCAACCTAACCTCGACCAGACTAGTAACCAAGCATTCAACCCAACCTCAACCAAATATTCAACCCAACCAAGGACCAAATACCGACCAATCAACCCATGACCAACCATTGACCAAATATCAAGTGACCAAATCTCAACCAAACATTCAACCAGTCTCGACTAATCAGTGACCATATCAGTCAACTTCCCATCTATCATCATCCATCATCGTGACCAATCTCGAAGAGGCAAATGGGGCAAATTTGCTCTTAATTGTCTTGAACTACATCATAACGCACAAAGCATGGACCAGGGACTTATCAGAACCTGAGCCTCTTCATGCCTTGCATTTGTGACCATTAAACTGTTAGTCGAGTACTCATTCACTTGACGCTTAACTTGAGCTCATCCCTTGATCAATCCTCATCCTCTTAATCCTCATTCCTTTCACCCCTATTCCCCTTAACAAATCCTCTATAACCCTTTTATACAGTAGGGATGCTTTTTCCTAATAAAAGGGAGCCCTTGAACTTCTATAGTCTTGTCCATGACTCAAAATTCTGTCAAAAATAAATCAAGATGTCAAAATATCCAAGGTCACAAAAATCAAAATTAAATCAAAAAGGCAGAATGCTCCCTCGAAGGACAGATGTACTATCATTGTTGTAGCTAATAGATTGCTCCCTCGAAGGAAAACTATTCAAAAGCCCTTATATATAAAGCAAAAATATAGACCACTCCCTCAAAGGATGGCTATGACTAAATATTGCTACCAACAGCACCTTTCTAGAAGCTTCCCGCATCGATTAGCTTCACAAATGACCACCAAGCAAAATGACATCTCTATGTGGACTTCCCGCATTGATCAGTCCACTCAAAAAAAAAATGGGTCATGGACTTGGCTTGTAGTTATCTCTGGGTCTCCTATAAAAAGGGGCAAGGTTATCTCTGCTCTTAAATGGGTTACCCTATCCTCCTCCTATCATAACATCTGCTCAAGGGACTTCAAGCTCACTTTAATGTCAAAGTGATTTGATTACCGCTCTAACACAACCTTTGGTCAACGACGTGATGCATAAATGGGGCTTTTGTTCTAAACCCCTATCTATGCTATCTATCTGGTCCTTGTCAATGAAAGAGCAATATGCCTTTCACTTCTTTTGCACTTTGGTCACATTCAACCAATTTAAACTCAACCCAAACATTTTCAGACTACCAACATCATCACATAGTTTCTATGGACAACAATACACATGGAAACTATCAACCACTCAATTTATGTTAACCATAAACCAATACTTGCTGAAACATAAATAGACCTCAATTCATTTTTATCATACATCCATCATGCCTATGGAAAATTGCTAGGGATGAAAGACCCCTCAACCAATGTTACAGAATACACCATTTGGAAAAGGCTGTAACATCTTCTTTCTCCTCATCATTTTGACATATGACCATACCCATGATCGACCATTTTATCTCTTTTCTTGAACTACATTGGTCTAAGGCCCTAAGACTGGGGCTATGTAGGCAGCACTTAGATGACACGACTATCTTCTAGGGTTAGCTCGACCACCCTCATTTGTTCGTCTCTCTGATGGACAAACCTTCTTTCCTCCTTTTGACCATGACCTTGACCTCGACCAAGACCAATCCTTAACCTTTTGACCCTCCTCCTCCCTTTTAGGGAGAACTACATTGGTCTGAGGCCCTACAACAGGTGCTATGTAGGCAACACTCAGTGTTCTAAGGTTAGCTCAGCCACATTCTTTCATCCACCCATTCATTCAACCAGTTATCTATCTCAGCCTCAACCTCAACCAATGACCTTGGAGATCATGCCTATCTCCTCTGACCCTGACCACTTCCAAGATGACTTCACCTTGGTTGTTTTTGCATGTATGTTATCCTGTGACTGGTTAGCAAAATTGTCTGCATACTATTTTTGACCTTCACAAGTATAGGATCGCAAGCCGGTTGATCCCCACTACTTGTGACTTTTTCGTGTTTTCTAGGAGCACTTCTTGAGCCTAAGATACCTAAAACATGATGACCATTGGAGCTTTAGCTTCGATTGAATAACCTGATCAGCTATGACCACATGATGGGGCCCAGTTACTTCAATTTTGACACTCCTCGACCCTTGACCTGCGATAATTTGACCTGACCATCTCGTGCAGTGGTAAGCACACAATCACAACTATTATAGCATTCACCCTCACCCTTTTCATCCACTCTTTGTCAAATCAGCACCCGATTCCCAGTTCCCTTCCCTCGACTCCTACTTTGAGGGGGAATACCTCATCCCATCTGGTGCAATCAACCTCCTATTTTTGCCTTGCAGTTCACTTGAACAACCAACAAGGCAAAATCAACCTCATCCCATACCTGGGATAACCAACTCCTATTTTTGTCTTGCAATTCATCAAGAACAACCAACAAGACAAAAAGGGGCAAATGTAGACACCAAAATCGTGTCTACTCCCTTGGTCATCCTCCTCATCCTTTCTCCTCCCTTAGTCCCCTTTGGTCCACTTAACCACTCCTAACCCATGTCTTATTAATTTGAAATAATTATCTTATTTTAAGTTAATAATTCTCTCTCCCTTGCCACCTCACCACCCTTAGATACCCTTCTTTGGATTCCCTTAATTCCCCACATGGCCAATATTAATTCCTAGACCCCCATTTCATCCTCTTGCATCTATTTAGCCACCTTCAACCATTTCTTCCTCAGACTCACTGACCTGGCAGTTGGGAAAATGGATGAAAGGCTATTCTTAGCCTTTCTCCTACCTTCTAGCTGCTGATGTCGATCAACTATCGACTGACATCGATGGTATTACCGGCGTCGGTTTCCTTCATAATGGTTTTCTGTGTCCATTATCCTCCCTTCACCCCTGCTCTTCATCCGACTCTTGAATCTTGCAATCTGATCAATCAATCAGCCAATCTTCCTACCAGACCTCTCACTCTCTCTCTTAGGTACACACAATAGGTTTCTACACCAGCTATGGCAACAACAGGAACTCTGCATCAATCTTCTGCATCAACAATAGGTATATCAGTAACCTGGGCTCCTACACTTCTTCTGCAGTAGGTAAGAGGTAAGCACTCTTCCATTATGTCATTTTCAATAGCTTAGAATGTCTCTGTAATCAACTTTCTATTTCTTGCTTCTAAGTCACACTCCATCACTAGACCAAACCTAAATCTTTATTTCCCTATCTCCCTATTGCCTCTGTCTTCTATCTGATCCCTTTTCAAATCATACACTCTATCCATTGTCCCTGTAACTCTACCCAGACCCTGCACAGGGCATCCAACCAAACCCAGACTCTCAGACCACTCAAACAGACCCAGAACCTTTCTCAGACCCATCCACAGACCAAAAACTCGACCAGACCTCATCCACAGACTACTACCCCGATCGACGCTGGTCACTTACCCCACTGATGTCGGTAGCCTAACCGACGTTAGCATCGTAACTGACATTAGCAACTGTGACCTTTCCAACAGCAACATTCAGGTAAGCATTTGCTTCCATTTCTTTTTAGTCTTCTATCATTTTAGTCTTTTAATCATTCTGCCTTTTATCAGACACTATTTTTATCAATCAGTGGGTTGACATCCCTCAAGATTTTGCTTCTGGGATCAAGCTTTTGCTTGGCAACCCACCATCTATCCATCTAACGCCTTCTTTGTCCAAGTCTCTTTATTTTGTAGGTTTCATCCTCCACAACCAAAGAGGAGTGCTCTCAATGTCTGGATAACGGTGCACAAGACTTCATCCAGGTACATCTAACCTTGACCATTTCTTAGTTTCTTATTTCTCTCTTTGAATGTGAAAGTGAAAATCATATAGAAACAAAGAGCAAACATCACATGACCACAAGATATATGTGGGAAACCATAATGGGGGATAAAAACCATTGATACACATCATGGACTACATGTTTTATAACCATGAATCAAGATTTTTTGAGTAGAAATACAACAAGGAACACCAACCCCTCAGATTTATGAAGCACCCACTTAGCTTTGGCAAGCACCAACTTCCTAGGAGGAACCAACCCCATTGTTGATCAATCACACACTCAATTAAAAATTATTAATATTCCACCTTAATCTTGTTGTCTTCACATAATTTATGATGCATGTCTTTTTCTTGATATGCCTCTAAACTGATCTTTTTCTCCTTCACTTCACTAGGTCTCTTCTTAGATAGAATATAACACTTATACTTGATATTTTCACATTGAACTATTACATAATCTACATAGATAATTATTCAAACTCTTATTATGACCTACATGTTCTCCTTCCTCTCTAAAATATGTCTTCTCTTTCACTTATATCTTACACACACAAATCTATCTCTTTACATACTAAGGTCTCTTCAAGACTAAATTGATATCAACACACATGAAAACTTGGTCATGCCTTATTTATGAATAATTTAATATATTTAAAATTTTATTCTAAATAATATCATTCCCTCTATTATTCTCTACTCTTTTAGCTTGACATTCAATGCAATACACACACCTAGAACACAAGCTCCACTAGGTCTTGCTTAAATACATCAAACCTACTCATATACTCTTTGGTCAACTATGAACCTTTACACACTTTTATTAAAATTTAATCAACCCTTAACACATGTATCAACCATGTACGATACCACTTATTTGTATTCCTATGCTTCATTAGGTAAAAAACATAAATAGGCTTAATGGAGACCTAAAAGAATTAGGTCTACTTATGCACATGTTAACACTTGGACACAAGTGAGCACCTTGAGACTTATCCAATGAGTGAAATACTTCATAAAAAATGAAAATATTATATCAATCATCACATAGGCTTATTTTCTCCTGAAGGGTCCATCCACTCACCCATTGGACCTCTTTAATTTCATTATTCACAATTAGGTCTTCATATACAGGAAAACATAGTCATGAATAACTAAGGAATAAAATAAATTTTAAATCATGATAATAACTTAAAACACATTAATATCACATTCATGATATTAAAAAACTTTACACGTCCATTATTCATTATCATTCAGGCTAGTAGAACTCAAGACAACTCTTGTAACTTCATCACACAGAAGTGTCAGTGCATACAAAAATTCAATCAAGGTTATTGAACACGTAATCATACATTTATCACTAAAAAAAGTTTAAAAGACCATGTATGGATACTATATTAACTTAGAGTCATTATATATACAATATGAGTCTTCAACTCAACTTCTATGACTCCTAACCTTTCTTTTCAAAAAGCTCACTCATAACTACCAACCACTAAAAACATCTAATCATGAAATTATAATAATTTAACACATACATAAGTGCTACCAAGATATTATAATGAATTTACAATTTCATATGTAATACTTAGATAAACATCCAAAAATATGCTACTACAAATCATTCTCATTGTCTTGGATTCCACTATCTTCATTAGTCAGACAAGCCATCTTGAAGGCCCATTCTATCTTATTAATGGGCATCATAAACACTAACCAACTAGGGTAATAGTATTAATAGATCTTTAAAAAATACCCCAATCCATTAGATTCATCCCTATTCATCTGCACATCATTCCTAATCACCCTTTCACTCTACCTAATTATTTATCACTATTTCCACCATCTACAGACTATTGATAGGACATTTTGATTGACCTAAATAATTGACATAAAGGTAAAATATTTATTAACTAACATTATGTACTTGTATAAAAACTATCTATATTTTTCTTATATAAAAATTATAAACTAAGTCTAATGCACCATCTGACTGTTATACCTACTTTTATGAAAATAAACAATTTTATGTAGATTTTACTTACTATCAAGACAAACTATTACCACCTCGAGGTACCTAAAAGAGTTATCTACAAGACCAATCATCATATTAGGTCACCCAATCCATTATAATCACAAAACATCAATATATTCTCCATCGGGTTATAATGAAGGTTTAGACCACCTAGAGGTGTTAATGATTGTTCATAAAGGTTGATCCCTTAAATGAAAAACCAATGCAAGGAATATTCACTTATAACCCCTCCCCATCTTCCACTAGTCACTTATGATACCATGAAAAGGATGCATGTGTCAACAAGCTCAATAAAGTCTCTCTCAAGTTCATATCTCTTCATTATGTGAGATCAAGAAACCTCAAAAGATATTTCATGTACTTTTATTCCACATACTGACCTAAAACTTCATGCACACCTTTAAAACAACATTTCTCACCTTTCCCAAACATCACCTGAGCCTTCATGATTTTAAAATTTCACATGGTGTCACATTATACCTTTCATTTCTTATCTTACATACACTTGAGACAACAAAAACATTGTTCACATACTGTTACCTTCATTCCTTGACCTGTAACTAGATAGACATATTAGGTACAATTTTTTATACCATGAACAAGACTTAAATTATCTCACAAGTCATCAATCATTCTAAACCTACTTTATTAGGCCACCTAGGGTCATAAGGCTAAGCCTTGATGGAGACCCTTAATGAATCCTAAGTGATACTATATCTCACTCTTGAGAGTCATGAACTGACTCTATACCTCATACACATGCTCCAATAGTACCATGCTCAATCTTAAGCTCATACTGATCTTATCTTATCTCCATCGTGTCTCTACATGACATGACCATGTCTAATTAATGACCTCTCTTCAATATTCCTTATCACTTCATGATAACACCCTTCATCAATCACCACTTTGTCATTATGTTTGACATAAATGATAATAATTTCCAACATTCTAGACCTGTCACTTTGATAATGCTTGAGAGCTTCTTCTCTTGAGTGAGTTCTCATTTTCATAATTGTAAAATAATTTGGAGACTTCTTATATCTATTTACTCTTAAAATGGATGTACAAAACTTCAAGTTCATCATGAAACTTACCATTTATCTTCATTCTTATATCTCCAATATTAGTCTAGACAAGGTGTTTCTAGAAAATTACATGTATTCATCTTGTTATAGAGTTTCCAGGACATTTTCAGATTGAGAGACATCTTAATGACCCTATAGGATTGTGGATATAGTGTTGTAATTTAGTAAATCACTCTCAATTGTTTGAATCCCTAAAAACATCAATAATTCCATTATCTTGAACCTGTAACCTTTCTCAAAATGGAGATTTGTCATATTTTACCTACTCACAAGTTATAAGTGATGATGGAAGATGATGTGGAAAAATATAATAGACTTTTTAAGACTCACCCAACCTACCATTTTCATTATGGAACATCCGAACACATTTAAATAAGTAAAAATTGTGCCTATGGGGTTTTGAAAGGGTTTAAATCCACATTATTATTTTAAAAAATTATGCATAGAGAATATCCATTCAAACCCATAAATAATACCTATAATTTCAATGGAATAATGTCCCCTATCAAACCTTAGGATCATTCAATCCAGCTTTCTCTCTCTCCTCTAAGTAATGAGTGAAAATCTATTAAGTGTCTTGAGCTACCAATAAATTTGATGGAGAAATGGAGTGGTATTTTAATTTGTTTATACATGTAATTCCTTAAATATCATGTGTTAGACTTATATTATTTAATATTATGATTCCCATGTTTTAAAACCATTCAGGGGAGATCTCATTCACTTTTCAAGTTCATAAGCCTTCTATAAATTGCCTATTTGAGAGAGGATGAAACTAAAACCTACATTGTAACTATAAAAATGATATTCTCTGACCATGTTTTGCAACCTCCCACATTGAATATGTTTTTACAAGTTTCCCTTGTATATAAAAATCATCATTTTGACTTTGATCCACTTGACAAGACTTCTAATGCATTAGTAAGGTATGAAATGCTTTTAATAAGGTTAACACAAATCAATATAAACTAAATAGTCTTAAGACCCATTTAATTCGTTGATATATGACCATGCCACTTTAAAAAATTAGATTTGTACTAGCCTAGACCCTCATAGATTTTAACAATTAAGTCTTGCAAAAGATAGAGATAAAAAAAAGCAAAACTAATAACCCTTATTTACCTTAACTTCACCAAATTTACATTAAGTTTTCAAAGAACTTTTCATCAAACTCTAATGGAAGGGATTAATGAAAACACTAGGGGGGTTATTTAATCTTCTTGACTGGACCTTATAGGGGACCCTAGAATGACGAAATACCCTTGAAAATACATAGTTTATGGCAAAGCTTGACTAATAGACCAAGACAAAAAACTCTAAAAATTTTATCAACAAAGTTAAACAAGTCTAGAAGCAAAGTTTAAATTTGCACCCCTTTATGGTAGCCAATTTTATCTAACATATTTGGTGACTTCCTTGGATTGCATACCTATTATATAAATAGACTAGTTTCCTTATTTCCTCCATTGGGTTATGGAGTCACTTTAACTCAATAGAAACTATAAAAGACCTTGAGAACTAACCTACACACCTCTTATGAATAATGTAACAATTGATTACCTTCACTAATACACAATAACAAGAAAAAACACACTAAAGTAAGATACCAAAATAAACAAGACACACACTATGCTAAGAAGCACTTAGGGAAGACAAAACAAGAAACTACTATGTACAACTAACATTTAAGACTCTAATCCTCCTAGATCAAAAGGGAAATTTATGAGATCTACTCCATGGGATGACTTGAAGTGATGGGAAATATGCTTTTGGAACATTGTACTTTTTCATTGAACCTTTTATTTTTATTCCAATATATTTGGCCTATCCTCAAGTGTACTAATAATGACAAACATGTCCCCAATAAATAAAAATCATCTTTATCTTCAACACTTACCGAATAATATTGTCTACCTTGGAAATGTTTTCCAGGTTAATCACACTTTAATTTGTAAGTACTATACAACCCTAGCCTCTAATAGTTCTTTGAAACTTTAATCTTGGACTTCTATGACATATTAATTTTTTTCATTCAACTTACCATCATATTTATTTTACTCAAGTTCTTCAAGGAGCTCCACAAACTTGTCTCTAGCTTCATCATGATCTTCTTGAGACATACCTTCATTCATATCCCCTTGACCATGCTCCTCAATATTGTGAATCATTATATTATTACCTTCACCAAGAGACATAATTTTATAAACATTTTCATAGTCTTGAATGAGTTCAAAATATTCATGCCAATCTTCATTAAGATCTTCTTCTTATCCCTTTTGAGGGATGATAATTTCTTCAAGGATTATAGCCTCATTAACATCCCCAATCTTACCACTAGTGTCTTTAGGCCTATCTTGATCTTCAAATTCATAAAAGATAGAAAAATATTATAGTTATTTTTTAAGATATCATATCTTTCAAGTTATGGTGAAACTTGTTCCAAAGTTATCATACTAATATCTTTAAGCTCTTCCATAAAATCACGGTACAACTATTGCTAAGCATCGTCAAGTTTCTATTGATCTTCAATAACTCCCACTTCAACCACTATTGTAGGTTATTATTGGACCTATTCAATCCCATGTTCTATAATATGATCACTCTCTTCTTATATGAAACAAATATGTTCATGTACATAATGAAATGTTATTTCATCATGTTTCTCTTATGCCAATCTTGATTTGTATTCTTCTAAGGGAGTATCAACTCCTTCCATCTGATTTTATTCTTATTTCAATGAATCATGGGAGTGTATCATGTGATTTTAAGTCTACTATGTCATCATTAGATCCTTTATCAAGCTCAAAACCATGATAATTTAACTAATTTTTAAAATCATTCATAACAACTTAAGGGTTGTCTAACTATTGGCTAAAAGGTAGAGACTTTTGCTCATCTTTGATAATCAATTTTATTTCCTATCCAACTAGGGGGATACTAATGGAAATATATTAATCACATTCACTCACCACATATTCATCATTACTCTCTTGAGATCGACTTATATCTAAAGCCTCTTGAATCTTTTCAAGGACTGCCACCTTACCCTTTTTTCTTGAAAAGTTCTCTTTTCCAACTAAAAATTCATCTTTAGCCTTCAATGCAATAGGGTCTCCTTCAAAAAAGGAGGAGGTGAGAAGGAAATAAAAATAATTTGTTTTATTAAAACTTTATAGAATTTCCTTTTGACATAAGACTTATGAGGAATAAGTTGATTGTATTATTCTTGGAGATATGGAGAAGGGAATTGAATTGAGGATGATACATTCTTCTCCTTCCATTATTCTATTACTCTTTCAAAATTTGACATGTCTTGAACTTCATGGATAGTTTAAACTTGAGTTATGGGTGAAGGATTCAAATAATTTTCAATCTCTCTTGGTCTGACCTCAATTACCCTCTCATTTTTTTGGATGGGCATGGGAGAATATTATTGAGGGAGAGTAGGTGGATTTTGAGGAATAATGGGTGAGGCTCTCAAAGAGTCAAGCTTTTCTTTATGGCATATTTCAAGTTGTAACAAATTAACAAAATAATAAGCTTGATGGTATTGGACTTCTTATTTCTACCATATTATTAATCTATCTTCCATGTATTAACTTAAACCTCTTATTTTCATCCTATCATTAGTTAGGGCACATTGGTCTCTTCCTCAAAAGTTGCCCACTCACTCCGTGAAAACCCTAAAGAGTCCATTAAATTTTGAAAGAGATGAATACGAACAACTTGGACAATTTATAAACTTATATCTATATTTATCATTATTATTTCATTCTTTAGCATTGTCATGATAAAATGAGAGTCTTGATCCTTCTTATCTTGAACTTGCCTAGCTATATACTCATCATTATACCTCAACGCTTGTTTATGGAAAAGGACTAATATGAAAGTTCTAGTTGCCAATTTTACTATAATAATTTATCATTCTCTTTTATTTGCCTCTCAAAATCAAGTATTAACTCTTTAAAACTTTCTTTAAGTTGAGTATGTGGACATGTAGGTTACCAAAGAGGCTGAGTTGGAGTGGGATGGGGCATATATATCTAATTATAACCTTCACAGGGTTGAATTTATTCATTTTGAGAGCCACTTGGGGTGAATCCATGAAGGTTATAAATATGTTATGAATAATGTGAAGCCAAAGTGTATGCATCTTGACCAAAAGAATGATGATAATACATACCAATTTCTAATTTTTAGACACTTGGAATACTTATACCAATTACAGTTCACTTGAATTCATCATTGATTCTTGTGTTCATTCCTCCAAAGGATAATGAATTGAAGATAAGCATCAAGAAATGTTTAATGAAATGAAACCCTTATCCCATAAGGTGTGTCATAAATACTATCATCAAAAGTTTCACTCTTCAGGAGGGTGTTAAAACCTTCTCACTTATGTGATAGAATGGGAACTCTTTAAAGGTTTTGGCTGACTTCAAAGATGAAGAGAACCTCTAGGTAGGGATATATCCCTTGATGGATCACTTAATAAATATCACTAAACATATTTATTTTAAGTGAAATGGGAGAGAAAATTGAAATTAATGTAAAATAGGGAGGTGATACACCAAATTTATAGATCACTACCACACATGTATAGATTCATAATGAGCATGAATGTGACCTATTCATACACTACTCCTAATCTAATCCTCTTACATAAATATTCCAATATGAAGGTTGTAAATGATGGTTACACAAGGATGATTATTAAGAGGTTTACAAGATAATAATATAAAATTTCCTCACTTAACCTTCACAAGACTACTTAAACATTCCATATAACTTTCAAGAGTGAGTTCAAATTGCATATAGGTGAGATAATGAGATAACATGTAAAGGATAACTACATCAACACTCGACAAGATCAATCATTCATGCAAAAACACTAGAATACAATCATAAGAGAAGGTAAAACCAACTTGTTTTTATCTTCAATGGCTTAAAAAATGAGTAAGGGTTCACCATAATCAAGTGGAGGGATCCATTCAATGCCTTTTAAGGCCTCATTTCTAGATAAAATAGAATAAGAGATAAGGTGGATGTTGGATAAGCCCATGACAAGTGTCATCCACCTCAAATCAGTTACAATGTCAAATGTAGTAGAGTGATAGAATAGTTCTATTATCTTCCTCAAAAACTATTTCTCTAAGTTGGTGATGCCTTCATCAAGGTGGTGCATTATCTTATTTCCAATGATGACTCATCCTCTTCATTTTAAATTGATCCCTTTCTTGTTGAGGAGTGACAAGTTGCATTTTTTATCACATAACTATCCTTGAACTACCAAATAATCTATTTGATACCTTATGCATGCTTTAGGATTTTCCATACTAATATTGTTGGTGTGTTAGATCTTATAGGAATTCTTAACACATGGTCAACTATTAGAAGTAATTTTTAGGTGTCTTTACACTCCAAATTCTTTCATCAAAACCCCTTTATTCTTGGTGTAGAGTTACAAGTTAATCTAAACCAACTGCCTTCTATTCTTAGAGACACATACTCATACTTGGGTGATCTCTCAATGTTTTATAGGGATGAATTTAGTCTTCTTAGGTCTCTCCATCTTCAAAACATACAAGTAAGCATGTAACCCACCATTTTAAGACATTTTACCTACATTTATTTGATAACACCTACCAAAAAATGGCTTATGTAGGTTCTCATGGGATCTACAAAGTTCACTTAAATCATCCCAAGACAAAATAATTAATTATTGGGTTCATTTCAAGAGAAAAAATAGTCATTAGGTTATTTTTAGTTTATTGGTATCTTGGGAGGTTTTTATCTTATTAATGATCATTAATAAAGGTCAATCCTTCAATTACTTGACTAATGCCACAATGTCTAAGTGCATAGGGGTATTAAATTATCCCTAGGATATTTTTATACCATGCATTTTATCCTATAATTTATATTCAAATTTTTAGACCTTATCATGTTTATAACAAGGTAAACCATAGGTTTTGACTACCCTTATTTATTAATGATTGTTCATTACCATATAGGGACTTGATCTATGAATCAATTCTATGAGTTTGTATTATGGGCCTTCCTCAACACCTCAAAACCCCATTCCTTCCCATGTATTTTCTCAATAAATTTTTGAGCTTCAAAAGTATCCCTTGGCCTTCAAGGACTATGTGTCAAGACCAAGAAGGGTTTTTAGGCCTAAAATCCTTAAAAGTGCATATTATTGGTTATAATTACTTATAATGGGTCTAGAAAAAATTATACCATGGATATCAATGCTTTGTAAAAGGAATTGAGTTTCTAATATATTATATATCTTAATTTGCCTATTGTGAGGGTTTGAAGGTAGTGTTGTCACCTAGATTTTCACCTTTTGAGGATATGTCTCAGCTCTCCTCATCCAAATGGCACAATTGAAAAACCTCTAGGTTGTGGGTAGCCTAAGAATGAGATGAAAATCTAGATAGGGCCATCTCCTTTGTGTACCACTTGTAAATCACTACGACACCTAAACTTTGTAAGGGAAAAGGAAGAGAAAACTAAAAACAAATTATCCTAAAGGAGTCGATACACCTAATTAGTTGATGAATACCAACCAATTACATGTTACACATGAAAATAAGGGACTAACAAAACATACACTTCTCCAATCTGTATCTTCTCATGTAAATATTTTATTATGAGGTTGTGATGAATGTTTAGGATAGGAGGACTAGAAAAAATGCTTAGGATGTAAAATTTTAAATAGACTAACTCACTCAAACTTGACACATCAACAAAAAACTTCACATGACCTACAAGAAAAAGCTTTCCAACTATAAATAGGTGAGAGAATGAAATGACAATGCTAAAGAAACAACAAGTCATCACTAAGTAAAATCAATAATCTAAGTGAACACACTATGAATCATCATGGTAGAGGTAAAATTTAGTAGTCTTTATTGATCCATGGTTTGCAAGTGAGCAGGGCTTCACCATACTTAGGTGGAGCATAATTTATAAAGGCCAAAATGGCTAGTTCTTATAGAACTTAAGAGAGAGGAGAAGAAGTAATTCCAAAGGTAAAAATGAAACTTGTCAAGCTAAGAAAATGAGTTACTTTTTCATGATAATAGGGTGTGAAATGGACCATTAAAGGTTAGAAGAGACAAGTGGCTTTCCAAGTCATAAAATTCATGAAAAGTGGCATGAAACTCCCTTTGTTGACTCATAAAACTACCTTCATACTTTATCCTTATATAAACATCCAAAAAATAAGTAGGCATAGGTATAATGATTTGAATTAAATGGAAGGGTTTCACACATGCCTCTCCATGCATTGGTTGTAGTCCTGATCATCTAGAAACTTTTAGAAATGAACCATCACCATTTGTAGTCTAAGAAACTCCTTTTTCTGTCACTTGTCACACTTAGCCTCAAAATTGGTATAAATTTTACATTAAAATTCATAAAAGGGAGTGGATGACAATTTTCAAGACTCTCCATGGTCTTATGGGCATTAGGCACACCTTAAAAAGAGTCTCACTTGGATTTTTCACCCTTCTCACTATCATGTTCACTATGCCAATTTTGACTGGTTGAGATGAAGCTATTTGTAAGCACACTTAAATTTTTTTATGGAACATTAAATGTCCATAATTATTTATAATAACTCAATATATTCCTCCCAAACTTTATTTTATCTCTTAAAACTTCTTAGAACCTACACAATGCATAAAATAGTCAAGAAAAGCAATTTTATACCATGGTCATATAGATTGTGTACAACCCATCCTAGTTTTATGGAGAATGAATGAGTCCTCTACAACATCCAATCATTTTTATAGGAAAAATATTACATTTTGGATCATTATCTCTTTCATTTCCTCAAACTAGTCACTAACAATGGTTTTGGTGAGTCTTGGTATATTTTACTCTCTCAAGATTTGGTAATAAAGATTTAAAATTGAAGATAAAAAAATATCACTATATTAGAGTTAAAAACCCCTGTTAACCCCTCTAAACTTCCTTTACCTCCATGCAAAGCCTCATGAAATATGTGAGCATTGGAAATCACCCTATCGAGCTCATTTTCACATTTTACACAAGTTTGATGTAGCTCTAGGCCAAACCTATATTTACTATGGGTTCATATGCATAAAAAATCCTTATCACCTATATTATGACCTTTTAAACATTTTTTATTACATTGTAATCCACTCCTATAACTATAAGTGACATTGGTTTCACATTTGGTTCTTAGGCCTAAACATGCCTAATAGGCCTGACAGTAACCCTTATAGGTTTGTACTACTCTTCTTAGTTTCATCCCTTTGTGTAAGGTATATCATGTTTTTATTATATTTATTTTATCTTCCCAAGTAACCCTAAAACCCTCAAATCACTCCTCATCTCTTCTTCTCATTTACCAACTAGGCCTAGTTAGAGCTTGTCTGCTTAAGCTATGTGCAAGAGATTTTTTACCATTTCAATAATACTGGACTTGTCTTAGTGTTTAATATAACCAATTAACATTAAATACACCTCAAAATATGTTCCTTAATATACTTATAGACTCTTATCATGTTTCTTACCCATTTTGGCTTCATTTGCTTGACTTGTCAAAGTTCTAATTTTCATGATTGGCTGACCTCTGAGATTAAAAAAATGACGTATATCCCTCCTTTCCAAGGTAAATTTAAGGTTTTTTAAAGTTTTATTAGGTCATAAGGACCCTACACACCAAATTTGGGCCATTTATCAAGTCATTAGACTTTTCAACTCCTCTAAAACATAAAATAGACCCTTATAAAGTAGAATGTGTGTAGGAGTCTTCATGTGGACTATGTGTTGAATCATGAGGTTATTTATTTAATTAATATTAAAATTAAAATAGACTATATATATTTTAATTATCATAATTAATGCATTCTATGTCTGGTCCATCATTTCAACTCTTCATATACACCTTTCCATACTTGACTGGTCAAGACAGTATTATATCTTTGACTATGTATTACTAGTTGGTACCATGCCTATAGGTGATGTTTGATTGGTTTAGGATTGATAAAATGCATATAAAATTTATTTAATATTACATGGTGATTTATCAATTATTTTATTCAATTTTCTCCTTGATTTCATTTAATATAAACACTTATATGCCATGCTTCATTTCACTGTCTATGTATAGTCACCTCCAACTGATTGTGTGGGAGTCTTTAGGGTCCTTTAGGTGTAAATAGGCTATATAAATTTTAATTTAAAATAATTTGATTATATATATCCTAAAAATAAACCAAATCATTCTCTAAAGTGACTAAGCTTCTAGGTTCACTACAAAGAAACACCTTCTCAAATTCTACCTTTGGTTGGTTGTAGGTGTCTAATTTCAAATGAGAGGCCCCCTATAAGTGATCACTAGACCTTGAAATATATAATTTTCACTCCATAATGTCTTCACAACATAGTAATATGCCTTTTTATCTCCTCAATATATAAATGATCACTCAAAGGTTCCAAACATGTAGATGATAATAGAGAAACTCAGTGCTTAAATGGGCAACTTTAAGGCCCCCAGAACCTATCTTCCACTAATCTTCTTGACATAATATTTTAAAAAGGTCTTATCATATGTATATGATGCGATTTTTTTCCATTTAAATTCATAAAACCCTTTTTGAACCCTTGTTACAAGATGTCTATAAAAGGGTTTGGATCTCTATTTTCACTTTTCAAGGAAAAGATCACTGAATCCAGTCATTACCTCTTTCAAAATGGTTTACACTTTATTTTTCCATTTTGACACATCAAATATGTTTTTCATGATCAACCAACATGTTAGTATTCAGGAGGAGGATTTACCATATTCCAACCTTTCATATAATTTCCTTCAAAATTTTGTAATGTCACATGTAGGTGAGTATTTGCATATACAAGCAGTGAAACAAACTTGGGTAGTATATAGGGCACAAAGTTTTATGATAAATTTGATAACATAAAAAGGTGTTAAAATGGACTCCTAAAATTATTAAAATATTTAAACACCTATCCAAATTTCCATCTCAGCATGATGTCATCAAGGAGGCTCCTGTAGGTGTATGAACTGTATATAGGTAGTGAGCATGGAATGAAGAAAAATATGTGGATGGATGGCCTTATGAAAAACTCAAAAAAAAATTTAGTCCCTATAATTCATTATTTACATTAATGATATCTTAATACAATATCCAAAACATCCATTTAAACATGAAAACCTCTTGCAAACATCTAGAATAGATCAGACAAGGGTATCAAATGACTAGTTTATGTGGTGCATGAGCTAGTTACCAACATTGCATATCATTCAGATATTCAAATGAACTATATCCAGATCCTAATGACTAGAAAAAAATTGTACACCCTAATTACAACTCCATGAACAAGATGGGCAAGCCCCATACATGTGATTGGAATTAAGAGTGAGTGAAGGATTGACTGTGAGAAAGGTAAGACTGAATATTGGCTCAAACATGGTGTGATGAAACCAAACATGAAAATAGGTAATAATATGGCCTTGGGACCTATGGGACACCATATTACATCTACATGAAACCTCTACATGGAACCAACACTTTGTAAACAAGGAGGACTTTTATTGAGACCTCACATGGTGACACCATCCTACAACATGAGATGACTTGCTCATCAAAACACAATGAAACATGAAACCAAGAATGAATAACATCTAAGAAGACATCCAACATCCTCTGGAGTTAGCATCACTAATTTTATTGTATAGAATTGTCCAAATTGGATCAAAATCTATAGGTTGTATGAAAAAGTGAGTAGAAAAACATATTCAACTTATTAGAGATAGTTTATAAAGCATACTTAACCAATCCTTGTAATATTATTATGGAAATAAATATATCCAAGTTTAACTTCACCTTCCAAAGGCATTTTTCTTGAAACTTCTCCAATTGTCCATACCAAGCATAAACATGTTGATCACTTCTATTTGTCTAGAAAGGCAAAGAAGGAGTAAAATGGGTTTATCTTGAATTTGGCACTTCTAAATCATTTAAAACATGGAATTGAATTTGAGGAATATTAATAGACATTAAATGACCTTCTCCCATGTTTCACCTTCCCTCATTGGCTGTACAAGTGCCAAACTCCCTCTTTTTTAGTTGGTTTTTGATTCTTAGTTAAGTAACCTACAATATTCATAAGGGACTAAAATTCTTGATAAGTAATCTAACCTCTTAAACATTTTAAAATAAATCAGGACACTTGGACACCTTGAAAACCATGCCACTTGCATTTATGACCCCTAAATGGCTTCTAAATGATTCAAAATGACATATTGAATAATATGACTAAGACCAAGGCTAATATAACATTAAATGACATCAAAAGACCTATAATACACATTATGACATAATATTAAACCCATAAAACATTTAAAAATCAAGTTTTTACATATAAGGGTCCCAATTTGACCTATCGAGTCAAATTTGGTCAACAAACTAGTTACTCATAGGGGTAGCATGCTTGATATGCTAACTAGACTAGTAGCCTTATCAGTTTATTGAGCTTAGGGAGTCATCTAAAGTATAAAAAACAATAAGAGTACCTAATAGTTGACAACAAGCTTTGATCAAGGTAAGACCAATGACTATCTCAACAATACAAAACAAAAGACACACACAAAGAAAAAGAAAACACATATGTGCTTCATGAAAACTTATGGAACACACACACCAAACTAAACAAACTAACTCAAACACTAACTAACTTGAGATGAAATATCCTACTAGATCAAAGGGGAAGTTTGAAATGCTTCTTGGTTCATGAAATGAATGAATGAATGAGATATATAGTCTTTTGATCCTTGACATTGATGCCTCAAACTTTTTCATGATGTTTTCCAACTTCATTGGCATGATGTTCAATGAGAATCAAGTAGTTCCAAATAGGTTGACTATGGAAACAAACTCTTCTTGCATCCAAATAGCCTCAACTTTCTCATATGGATCCTCAAGTACAATCTGTAATGGTGGTTCAACAAGGCATATCTTCTTGATTTCCATAGTGCTCTCAATAAGACTAGGTTTCTTCTCAGCTGGAAGTTCTTCTAGCTCATCAAGGACCATTGCATATTCTACCCAATCCTAGTCATTTCCATCCATGGAGGACTCTTTATTCACCTTGTCATGTAGTTTACCCTCAACTTGGCAAAGCTCTACAAGATCTTGAAAGAACTTCATTTTCAATTGCCAATTATATTTTTCCTCTTTATCATCTAGAACCAATACCTCTTAAATATTCTCTTCTTGATGTATGAATTCATCAAGATGGTGTTCTTCAATCTCTAATGCATTTGAGGGTGATTCAAAATCAAGCTAAGGTATTGCTCATCTTCAAGAAAAATAACTTTTACCTTGGTCTTAAGAGACTTTTCTAAGACTACAACCTCTTTGGGGATGACTTGGAATTGTTCTCCATCCTTAATATAGCATTAATCTTCATGCTTGAGATGATTATCCATAACTTTTGATCAGATGTAAAGTCTTCTTCAAGTACTTCCTTCTTCAAGTATTTGTCACATTCCTCATTGACAACTATAAAATAGTCTTCAACATGTTTCTTTTTATACAAGAAGGTGGAATTACAGTTGTGATCACCAAAGGGAGTCCCTATAATGATTTTTGAAGCATTTAATTGTTAAGTGGTGCATTTATATAACCTTAATACATTAATTTCAATATTAAATATATAATATGCTTTATTATTTATGAGGTCATGCTTGTGAAATAATAAAGTATATTAATATTAATTTTGGAACTATTGGTCTAGGTTGAAATTCGTAGCCTCTAGTCAAATATACCAACCCATGTGACCAAGGGGTCAAAGTCGAACCCATATAATTTGACTATTGGAATGGGTTCCACTTCTCCAATGGTTGTATTACATGGTCATATGGTTTTTCTTATATTATAGAGATTTTACATTGTAAAATCTAGTGAGGATGCTTATGCATTCCAATCTATCCATCTTGTTTTGTGAAGAATTATGGAGAAGAAGTGAGAAGAGAAAGATTGTATTGGGTATAATGAAATTATCAAATAATGAATAATATATGTGGGTTTTTTACCTCTTAGAAGTTTTCACATGTATATCTTGTATTGTTTTCATGTATGTCTTTTATCTTGATCTCATATCTATATCCATAGCTCATATGCATTCATTCTAAATGTTTTATCAAGTTATCAGAGGTATGTTGATGCGTGATCAAGAGGAAAGATCAAAGATTAGGTATTTTGACTTGTGTTTGAGCCAAATTTCATCCACTTTCAAGCCACACTATGCTCATAAGATTTCTCAATCTTCTCTTTCTTTAGGAAGTAAGTTATTTTACTTATTCCTCTCTTAAAATCCTAGAGACCTCAGATCTGTGCAATTTTTCATATTTTAAAACCTACTTTCATGTCTTATATCTAACTAAAAATCTTAAAATGAGCTAAAATTTCTTCTTTAAGCATTAAAATTTTAAGATTATTCTAGTTGTTGGACTAATATTATGAATGAAGGTGTTTGAAGCTCTCTAGTTATAGATTTGAGCAAATAGAACCATTTCAAAGCAAGACCATTTTTTGGGCACCATTGTTTTGGGTCTATTGAAGGCTTAAATATCATAAAAATCAGAAAATATTTCATTTTTAACATTTTTATAGCTTGAAATATATTTATAAGTGTTAGATCTCTATTTTTGTCCTACTAACGCTCTTGTAGAAGTCTCTAAAGCTACCAATTGAAGATCTAAAATTTTAAGTCAGCGTGGGGTACCTTTTTTAACATAAGAAAGCTAAAAATGAATTAAAAATTGTTTTTTGTCATTAAATATCTATTTTGGTCACTCCATTGGCTTAGTATGGCCATTTTCAAGTATTTTTGACCTTTATTTTGCTTGATTTGGACTCCTATAGATGATTTTAAATTTTCTCTCTCCTCTCAAATACCACTTTTTAGCATGTGTGAGCAAAAAAATAGTGAAATATTAGATTTTGGGTATAAAATCTGAATTTTGAACCCTCCATTGGCTTAGTTTGGACACTTATAGACAATCTTGATCTTTACTTTCCCTAAATTTGGTCTCCTACAACTCTTTTTAATTTTTTGTCTCTCCTCGCAAGCATCATGCTTCAGCTTATATGGCTATAGAAGAAGAAAAATAATTAGAAAATATGAACTCTCAGTCATTTTCTAAGATTTAAAAGTTAATTTCCTATTTTCTACAATACATAAGCCTGATGGAGCTATTTTTAGACCTTGGGAAGCAACAAAAGGAAATTCTAAAAAAAAATTTATCTCACCTCGGCATCATGTGCAACTTGGTAAATTTTAGTAGCCAAATTTTGAGCTAAAAATCACTTTTTGATGTTTCCAGATGCATCAGAGGGAAAAAATAGGAAGCCTATCCAAGTTTAAATGTATACAATGACATGTATCTTGAGATCGAAGCACCTAAAACTCCCATAGGTGTCATTATTGTGCAGATACAACAATAAATAGACATAAAAAGGTATGTTCTAATGTTAAATTTAAGTATTTAATAAATATAACATTTATTTATTTGTCTTTTTTCCACATAATTGTGGACCCCACTTGTCATTCAAATCCTTTAATTTCAAATTTTGAATTAAATGCCTCCATGATATTATTTTAATGAAATCATTTAATTCTAATTTTTTTACCTCTTAGAGGTTTTCCCATGTATATCTTGTATTGTTTTCATGTATGTCTTTTATCTTTATCTCATATCTATATCCATAGCTCATATGCATTCATTCTACATGTTTTATCAAGGTATCAGAGCTATGTTGATGCGTGATCAAGAGGAAAGATCAAAGATTAGGTATTTTGACTTGTGTTTGAGCCAAATTTCATCCACTTTCAAGCCACACTATGCTCATAAGATTTCTCAATCTTCTCTTTCTTTAGGAAGTAAGTTATTTTACTTTTTCCTCTCTTAAAATCCTAGAGACCTCAGATCTGTGCAATTTTTCATATTTTAAAGCCTACTTTCATGTCTTATATCTAACTAAAAATCTTAAAATGGGCTAAAATTTCTTCTTTAAGCATTAAAATTTTAGGATTGTTCTAGTTGTTGGACTAATATTATGAATGAAGGTGTTTGAAGCTCTCTAGTTATAGATTTGAGCAAATAGAAACATTTCAAAGCAAGACCATTTTTGGGCACCATTGTTTTGGGTCTATTGAAGGCTTAGATATCATAAAAATCAGAAAATATTTCATTTTTAACATTTTAATAGCTCGAAATATATTTATAAGTGTTAGTTCTCTTTTTTTGTCCTACTAACACTCTTGTAGAAGTCTCTAAAGCTACCAATTGAAGATCTAAAATTTTAAGTCAGCGTGGGGTACCTTTTTTAACATAAGAAAACTAAAAATGAATTAAAAATTGTTTTTTGTCATTAAATATCTATTTTGGTCACTCCATTGGCTTAGTATGGCCATTTTCAAGTATTTTTTACCTTTATTTTGCTTGATTTGGACTCCTACAGGTGATTTTAAATTTTCTCTCTCCTCTCAAATACCACTTTTTAGCATGTGTGAGCAAAAAATTAGTGAAATATTAGATTTTGGGTAGAAAATCTGAATTTTGAACCCTCCATTGGCTTAGTTTGGATACTTACAGACAATCTTGATCTTTACTTTGCCTGATTTGGTCTCCTACAACTCTTTTTAATTTTTTGTCTCTCCTCCCAAGCATCATGCTTCAGCTTATATGGCTATGGAAGAAGAAAAATAATTAGAAAACATGAACTCTCAGTCATTTTCTAAGATTTTAAAGTTAATTTCCTATTTTCTACAATATCTAAACCTGATGAAGCTATTTTTAGACCTTGGGAAGCAACAAAAGGAAATTCTATAATTTTTTTATCTCACCTCGGCATCATGTGCAACTTGGTAAATTTTAGTAGCCAAATTTTGAGCTAAAAATCACTTTTTGATGTTTCCAGATGCATCAGAGGGCAAAAATAGGAAGCCTATCAAATTTTAAATGTAAACAATGACATGTAGCTTGAGATCCAAGCACCTAAAACTCCCATAGGTGTCAGTATTGTGCAGATACAACAATAAATAAACATAAAAAGGTATATTCTAATGTTAAATTTAAGTATTTAATAAATAAAACATTTATTTATTTGTCTTTTTTCCACATAGTTGTGGACCCCACTTGCCATTCAAATCCTTTAATTTCAAATTTTGAATTAAATGCCTCCATGATATTATTTTAATGAAATCATTTAATTCTAATTTTTTTACCTCTTAGAGGTTTTCCCATGTATATCTTGTATTGTTTTCATGTATGTCTTTTATCTTGATCTCATATCTATGTCCATAGCTCATATGCATTCATTCTACATGTTTTATCAAGGTATCAGAGCTATGTTGATGCGTGATCAAGAGGAAAGATCAAAGATTAGGTATTTTGACTTGTGTTTGAGCCAAATTTCATCCACTTTCAAGCCACACTATGCTCATAAGATTTATCAATCTTCTCTTTCTTTAGGAAGTAAGTTATTTTACTTTTTCCTCTCTTAAAATCCTATAGACCTCAGATGTGTGTAATTTTTCATATTTTAAAGCCTACTTTTATGTCTTATATCTAACTAAAAATCTTAAAATGGGCTAAAATTTCTTCTTTAAGCATTAAAATTTTAAGATTGTTCTAGTTGTTGGACTAATATTATGAATGAAGGTGTTTGAAGCTCTCTAGTTATAGATTTGAGCAAATAGAACCATTTCAAATCAAGACCATTTTTGGGCACCATTGTTTTGGGTCTATTGAAGTCTTAAATATCATAAAAATCAGAAAATATTTCATTTTTAACATTTTTATAGCTTGAAATATATTTATAAGTGTTAGTTCTCTTTTTTTGTCCTACTAACACTCTTGTAGAAATCTCTAAAGCTACCAATTGAAGATCTAAAATTTTAAGTCAGCGTGGGGTACCTTTTTTAACATAAGAAAACTAAAAATGAATTAAAATTTGTTTTTTGTCATTAAATATCTATTTTGGTCACTCCATTGGCTTAGTATGGCCATTTTCAAGTATTTTTGACCTTTATTTTGCTTGATTTGGACTCCTATAGGTGATTTTAAATTTTCTCTCTCCTCTCAAATACCACTTTTTAGCATGTGTGAGCAAAAAATTAGTGAAATATTAGATTTTGGGTAGAAAATCTAAATTTTGAACCCTCCATTGGCTTAGTTTGGACACTTACAGACAATCTTGATCTTTACTTTGCCTGATTTGGTCTCCTACAACTCTTTTTAATTTTTTGTCTCTCCTCCCAAGCATCATGCTTCAGTTTATATGGCTATGGAAGAAGAAAAATAATTAGAAAATATGAACTCTCAGTCATTTTCTAAGATTTAAAAGTTAATTTCCTATTTTCTACAATATCTAAGCCTGATGGAGCGATTTTTAGACCTTGGGAAGCAACAAAAGGAAATTCTAGAATTTTTTTATCTCACCTCGGCATCATGTGCAACTTGGTAAATTTTAGTAGCCAAATTTTGAGCTAAAAATCACTTTTTGATGTTTCCAGATGCATCAGAGGGCAAAAATAGGAAGCCTATCAAAGTTTAAATGTAAACAATGACATGTAGCTTGAGATCCAAGCACCTAAAACTCCCATAGGTGTCATTATTGTGCAGATACAACAATAAATAAACATAAAAAGGTATGTTCTAATGTTAAATTTAAGTATTTAATAAATATAACATTTATTTATTTGTCTTTTTTCCACATAGTTGTGGACCCCACTTGCCATTCAAATCCTTTAATTTCAAATTTTGAATTAAATGCCTCCATGATATTATTTTAATAAAATCATTTAATTCTAATTTATTTATTTATTTAACAAAAAAAATTAGATTAAAAAAGGTTTAAATACACATTAGTGCATTCTCTATGTTAATTAGTTTTGTGGGTGAGTTGGCTATCATAATTTTGCTAGTTCACTTGCATGAGAGAGGTTTAGAATACAAATCCCCTCAATCCTCCTCCTTTGATCAAATTTGTTTTAATATTAAAAACTATTTTTTAATATGCATGATTATTCATGTGGGAACTATGCCGTGTGTGACAATTTGTTCGCCTTATGACCCTATCAAATGTGTATAGACCATAGTCATCTAACTAGTCAATTTGTAGGGTTTGACATGTTTCAAACACGTTAGGAAGGTCCTTGTGTTGATTTGAAACTTCATACTATTAGTTTTGCAATAATTTAGTCAAATAGTACTCTTGCGACACTATTTATGATAGTTGTGACCAATTCTTGTGACACTTGCAACACTATGTTTTTAGAGGAATTTTAATTAATTTAGTGTCATTATATATTTTGAATTTGTTTTATAATCAATTTTAGTATAAAATCACATTAAATTTAGTGTCATAACTTAAACCCTATTAGTGTAGGTTTTTATTTTTCCCTATTTTTTAATTAGGGAAATTGTATTTCTTGTGCATACATGGAGTTTTCCTACATTTGTGGGATAGGCTAGCTTATGTGGAGGTGTGTCATAGATATGTCATAGGTGTCATAAGAATGTCATAAGTAACTCCCTTGATTGGAGTTACTTCTCTATTCTTAGCACCTTGTCACCACCTTTCATGGAGGAGTTACAGTCTATTCTTGGGGTGCCTTATCCACCTTTTGTGGAGGAGTTACGTACTCTCCTATATGTATTCCTCACTTTGGCCATTTGATGTTAATCAGATTTTGGTTTTCTCCATTTTGTCTTGTGCAATTTATATTCTTGTGTAATTTTCAAATTGCTTTAGCATCTATGTGGTATGCACTTGATTCATCTCGTGTGATCACATCTCCATTGCACTCGCATTATCCAGATTCTGGAAACAACTCCAATATGGTATCAGAGCCACTCTGATAATCATGTGTCTGGTTATGCTATTCTGAAATTCTTACTTTGCTTTCTTAGTAGTTTTTTTTTGGTTGCTTAACACCATTGTTTTGGTAGAGTTTTTTGAAAACTCATGCAAATCCATACGGAAACTTGTTAAAAAAATTACTTCTGAGTTAGAATTTTCCAAGACATCTTGTCTAGATCTGTTGTGGCTTTAGCAAAGGCAAAAAAAATTATTTTCCTTTGGTCATTCTACAGTGAAAAGATAAGATTTTTGCTATCTAGTTTGCTTCCTAGACGTTGGAGGGGCTGACTTTGTTGCAAGTTACTGGGTGCCATTGTTGTGAGCAGAGGGAGGAGCAGCACTTCACTCATTCAGTCTAGGCATAGCATTTGCAACCCTGCACCAACCTTCTTCTGGCCACACCAATCTTCTACATAGCCACGCCAACTTTCTACAGACCCACGTGCTCTCCAACAACTAACCTTTTTTCTATTCGCAAGGCGCCTCCAGCAATGCCTTCAACACTCCATGCAACAATCCACGCAGTAGTCTAGGCACAGTCAGTCTAGGCGTAGCTAGATCATTATACTATTATCCTTCTGCTATGCCACAATCCTTCCAGCAAAGTGCCATTAGCCATACAACATCCAACAGGTCTGCAAATTTTTCTTTTGTCTTTTTTGCAAGTAAAATATGGACTATGCTTTTTTGGTGCCCCTTCCTTGCTTGGCATCCCATGTGGGCCCTTGGACACTTGGCATCCATCAAATTGTCCTTTGCCTTATTTCTTTTAGTTAAAAATTGACTTATAAAAAAAATCAGTCAATTTGACTAAATATTTAGTTTTTTAGACAGTTTGATAATTTGGGGGTTTTCATTTAAAACTTGTATCTTCAACCAACGAAGACGAAGGGTGAGGCCCGAGTTGGCAGGAGGCCAATTCCCCCTCACACAAACCTCCTTTGGATTCTTTGTTCTGTGCTGAATCCAACAAGTGGTTGGAATGCCACTTTCTCTCTTAAAACAAGCATTTTTTAATGTTTTAGTGGTTTTTTTTGCAAAAACACTAGTTTACGAGAAAATTGAACCTTTAATATCTTGCAAATCGTAGCTCAGATTTGGGTGCCATTTTTTGAAAGAGTGTTTGTAATTCAATTCTCCACAACATAGACTTATTATTTGTTAAAAATGCACTAGTTTATAAAGTGCCTAAAATTTAGGTCTCTTGGGACGCATTTTCAGTTGAGTCCGACGTCTTGTTTGTTATAGGCTTGCACTGATTTCTCTAAGATGCATTCTCAGCTGAGTCTGATGTCTTTTGAGCGTGCACTTGCATATTTGGGGGGGACTCAATATTTTTGAGGGGGGGGGGTGTGATTGCTTTTCACAACTTGCATATCTTTGCTTTCGTTCTCCTTTATGCATAATTTCACAACTTGCAATCAACACAACCTCACCTAAATTCAGCTTAAAATAGATTCTTTTCAACTTAAACTAACACCTTTCAACTATCATGAACGAAAGGTTAAAATGTCAATCATTATTAGAAGCAAAGGGTTGTATAGGATCACCATGGGTACTGAAGTAGAACCCAACACTAATGCTGAAAAGGTCAAGTGGTACAACCGTAGTGATGAAGCCTATGGATTACTGAGCTTGTCTATGTATCCAAAACTTCTCTTCCATTTAGAAAACTCTAAAACTCCCAAAAAAATATGGGACACCTTAGAAAACTTATTTGGGAAGCTTGATGAGATGAGAGGTCATGAGCTTGAAAACAAACTCATAAGTTTAAGTCCTAGCAACTTTGACACCCTACAGGACTTCTTCACTAAGTTTAAGGCCCTTAGATTGTAATTGAAAGAATGCAAGATAGAGAAGAAATATGATCAACTCGTCTTTTCAATTCTCACAAAGTTAGGTCCAAGCTATTCAGTCTTTGTCTCCACTTTCCATGCCACAAAAAGTGCCCTTGGCACTACATGGAAAATGCCTTCTTTAGATTCATTCATTACCGACTTGACTAGAGAGCAAGATAGGATGATTCAAATGGGCACAATGAAGTCTACTCAACCCCAAGCTTTGATATCTAGAAATGGTAAGGATAAGACTTCAATAAAGGAGAAGAAGAAAAAGAACAAGGACCAGGAGAAGAAGAAGAAGAAAGAAAACAACAATCCTGCCAAAAACAACACTGAGTCTTCCTCTTCCAATGTTAAACCTAAGAAGGAGAAAGTTAAGTGTGCCTATTGTAAAAATATAGGGCATGATGAACACAAATTCATGAAGAAACAAATAGATTCACCTAACTCATCTTCTAGAGAAGAACAACATATGTGTTCCTGAGTCCATCAAGTAGAATTCATCTACCCAAGATTCTACCAAGGCAAAAGGCAAGGGTAAGGAGAAAGAAAAGGGCAAGGCCCTTGTAGCAACTATAGCTTATACAACATCATGTGTCATTGATTCAAGTGCTTCCCACCACATGGGCTCTTTACTTGTTGAGTTTTCATCTTTAGAGCCTTGTAGCATGACTTCAATTAGTTTGGGTGATGACACTTCAATTTCTATTGTAGGGAGAGGGTTAGTTGAAATGGAAGGAGGAACATTCAATAATGTTCTAAGTGTTCCTTCTCTTTCAACCAATCTCCTATCAGTATACCAAATCAATCACATTGGTCGAGGCATGAGAGTTGAGTTTTCACCAGATTCAGTGGCTATCAGGGAGTTGCATAGTGATACTATAGTGGCAGTGGGTAGGGCAGATCACCAAGCAAGGTTATACACCTTCTCACATTTTGCACCAGATTCTTCTCCAATAGCATTACTGACTCATTCAGATGAAGTTAGAAAATTATGGCATGAGCGGTTTGGCCACCTTAACTACCGCTACCTTGAACAACTTTGCAAAAATTACATGGTCATTGGCTTGCCTCGTGTCCAATTCTCAAAAGGACTTTGAGAGGGGTGCTCCCTTGGGAAGCATCCCGAAGAAAAAATTGACAAAGGCAAAGCTTGGAGGGCTTCACAACCTTTGGAGTTAGTCCACAGTGATGTATCAGGACCCTTTCCCAAACCATCTTTCATAAGGGCCAAGTACATCCTCACTTTCATTGATGATTTCTCTAGGTACACTTGGATATATTTTCTCAAACAAAAGTCTGAAGTGTTTGAAAATTTTCTAGACTTCAAGGCTCTTGTTGAGAAATAGAGTTAGAAATTCATCAAGGTTATTCAAATTGATAATGGAGGGGAGTATGTCAGCATCAGGTTTGAGAAGTTTTGCACCATAGAGGGGATTGATTTGTAGTGCACAGTCACTTACAGTCCTTCATAGAATGGGGTTGCAGAACACAAAAATAGGTTCTTGAAAGAGATGGGTAGCTGTATGATTCACTGCAAATCCTTAGCACCACAGTACTAGGCCAAAGCCATCAATTTTGCATGCTACATTCAAAATAGGGTTCCTCACAAAGCTTTAAAAGGGATAACGCCCTTTGAAGCTTGGCATAAAATGAAACCTAATGTTGAGCACCTTAGGGTTTTCAGATCCCCGACCATGGCCTACATTCTGAAGAAGAAATGCAAAGATATGGAACGTCAGTCCAAGCCTTACATCTTTATAGGATATTCAGATCGTATTAAGGGATATCACCTTCTAGATCCAATCACTCATGAGTTGTTCATTGAGAGAAGTGTCCATTTTTAGGAGATTCTTAGAGACTCAACACTTGAAACTTCTTCTCCCTCATCGGATCTACTTCTTCATGATGATTCCTTGTCAGATTCAGATCAGCCACAGCAGGTTCTTGAGCCAGAGACATCTTCTTCTTTGAGTTTAGATAGAAAGGACAGTGATGCAATGTCATCCACCTCTAGTCAATCAGAGGATGAGGATTTAGCACCTAACTCACCCACTTTTGGGCCACTTTGGGCCAAACAGACACTTGAGAGTGCTGGCACTTGGGCAGGAGATCCTGCAAATGACATACATACTAGGGGGGATTTTTAGAGAGATCCACATGCCTTCTTTGCTTCAATTTCAAATCCATAGACTTTTTGAGAGTCATCGAGGGTACTTGAGTGGGATAGTGCTATGGAGGAATAATATTCTTCCTAATCAAAAACCACAGTTGGGATTTGACTTCACTTCCTAAGGGAAGAAAGATGGTTCGATGTAGGTGGATATATTGGACCAAGTTTGCAGTAGATGGGTCGGTTGATAAGTACAAGGAATGATTGGTCACCAAGGGTTTCTCATAAGTGGCAGGCATTGACTACTCAAAGACATTTACACCCATTACAAAGATGACTTATATCCGACTCACCTTGGCTATTGCTACATCACATGGTTGGGATGTGCATCAGATGGATGTGAAGAGTGCCTTTCTTCACGAAGACCTAGAGGAGATCTACATGGAGTAGCCACCAAGATTTGTTCAAGATTCTTCCTTAGTATGTAGAATTAGGAAATCTATCTATGGCCTCAAATAGGCCCCCTGGGCTTGGTATGCCAAGATGGATTCCTTCCTTCTCATAGTAAGTTTCAGTAGGTGCCATTTGGATCCCAATGTCTACTTCTTGCAGTAAGATGATTTGCTCTTGATTTTGGTTCTATATGTTGATGACCTTTTGATCATTAGGAGTTCTTCATCAGATATTATAGTAGTGAAGGCATCTCTCCAAGATATATTTGACATGACAGACTTGGGTTTGTTATACTACTTCCTTGGCATCGAGATCTCACAGTCAGATTCAGGGATTTCTCTTGCATAGCCTAAGTATGCTCTTGATTTATTGGATCTGTTTCACATGGCTAATTGCAAGCCATCTCTGGCTCCCTTTATATCAGGATTCAAGCTTGAGGCTGACTATTCTTCACCATTGGATGATGCCACTTAGTATCGAAAACTTGTTGGTAGTCTCATCTACTTGACTCACACTAGGCCTGACATATCATATACAGTGGGACTTGTCTCTAGATTCATGTAGGAACCTCATGAGCTGCATTGGAAAGTAGCTAAGAGGATCTTAAATTACATATAGGGTTCACATAGATACGAGATTCATTACAGATTTGGCATAGAGGTTAACTTGGTTAGATATACAGATTCAGACTAGGCTAGTTATTCACAGACTCACAAGTCCACTTCTGGTTATAGTTTCTCTCTAGGTTTTGGTCTTATTAGTTGGTCTAGCAAGAAGTAAAATGCTATTTCTATATCATCCACAGAGGTAGAGTACATGGGAGCTATTAATGTAGTTACTGAGGCTATTTGGCTTTAAGGGATACTTTCTAAGTTTGGCATTCTTATTAGGCAACCCACCATCATTTATTGTGACAACCAGAGTACCATTTAGATTTGTAGGAATCCAATTCAACACCAGTGGACCAAGCACATAGAGATTCACATGCATTTCATTCAGGAGCTTATTCATAGCCAGGTCATTGACTTGATATTTTTCCAGTCTTCAGAGCAAGTTGCAGACATCTTCACCAAACCTTTCACTGAGAGGAAGTTCATTCTTCTACGAGCTCTTCTTAGGGTGCGGTCCACATCTTCAGCAACATCATCTTTGGGGGGGCCATTAGCCTCTTCTTTCTTTTATGTCTCTCTTTTGGGGGGAGTTTTTTCCTACGGGTTTTCTCCTTTTCTCTATATTATGGGAGATTGCATTTGCACATGTGTACCTCATCAGGCCTAGTTGTCGGGGCCCATTTTATATTTCCACACTGCCCACCTAAGCTGCGCTTATGGGGGGGTATTAGTGTAGGTTTTTATTTTTCCCTATTTTTTAATTAGGGAAATTGTATTTCTTGTGCATACATGGAGTTTTCCTACATTTTTGGGACAGGCTAGCTTATGTGGAGGTGTGTGTCATAGATGTGTCATAGGTGTCATAAAAATGTCATAAGTAACTCCCTTGATGGGAGTTACTTCTCTATTCTTAGCACCTTGTCACCACCTTTCATGGAGGAGTTACAGTCTATTCTTGGGGTGCCTTGTCCACCTTTTGTGGAGGAGTTACTTATGTACTCTCTTATATGTATTACTCACTTTGGCCATCTCATGTTAATCAGATTTTAGTTTTCTCCATTTTGTCTTGTGTAATTTATCTTATTGTGTAATTTTCAAATTGCTTTAGCATCTATGTGGTGTGCACTTGCTTCATCTTGTGTGATCATGTCTCCATTGCACTCACATTATCTAGATTCTGGAAACAACTCTGATAAACCCCTCTTGTGTCAAAAATGTAAACCAAGGGTGTCAACACTATAGGAAAGCAATGACTTCACCTAGTTTTGATTTTGACAAATTCTAAATGTTAAATGGATCAAATTATAACATTTAGAAAATCCATGTTAAAGTTCATTTTATGGCTAGAAAACTATGGAATATTGTTTTTGGGAATGAAAACCCCATTACAAGGAGAAATATGATAACTATGCCCTTGATTAGTGTCAATTTATTGTAAAATGCAAAATGATATAATACTTGATTTGACGTCAAGGAGTGCAATTTTATGTTTTTTTAGTAAAACATGTATCTTGATGAAAATCTAAAAGGGTACATTTAAACTTGGTATGTCTCTTATGATAGCCTTGAAAGCATTTATGAATGTCACATTATGCTTTAGTAAGGCCTTACATAATAGTATTTAAAGTAATATCATAGTGGATATGGATTTACCATTGTGTAAAACTACTAAAAGGCCTACTTATTTTCTCCTACTACCATGATTCAATCTTAATGGCCAATTTGATATAACTGTTTCATGGCCCCTAATGATGCCACATCAATGATAGGAGTCTTCCTAGTTGGCATTATGTGTTTATATACTTTGACTCCAAAATATTTTATTTTTTGAGTTCCCTTTTGAGTTGTTGGAGAATTAGACTAATTTGAGCTATTTGTTCATCTTTCATTATTTTGTTTCTCACCTTGTATATAATTACATTTCCTATTATAGTTATAGGCTTCCAATGAAGCAAACATCCAAGGCATGTTGAGAATCTCTTTATGAGACATATAAATATTTGGTCTTATAACTTTTTGTGTTGATGATTTTTCATTTTTTTATGTTTGATTGAATTAATCAATTGACCAATATGTAAACCTAGTTTCAATAGTTGTACATGTGTTAAAATAACATAGAATAACCCAAAAATGGTGTTTAAATAAATACTTAAAATTAGTATTTTATGCATCTAAGACTTAGAGCCAATTTACCTATCATACAAGACATAAAAATAATAACCATAATGAATTATTATTAAGCTAGCATTATTTTTCAAGATTGATTTCAAAAGAAGTTGTATAAATAATGCACTATGCTTGATTTGTTGACTTATAAAGTCACTTTGGAATCAACTTGATTAAATTTAAAAAATTAAAGTTTCATAAATATTTAATTTGATTATGTTTGTTTATAGCTTCATAATATCCTAGAAACTTTATTTTATCTTTTTTAGGTATATTTACTAGTTTTGGCAACCCGATTCCAAACTTGGTTTAATCCAAATTATGGGAAAAACATTTACTCTTTCATCAAAACCAACTTTAAATGTCAATTTATTTTAGCATGTTATTCATATGGGTTTTTTTTATTTGGTTTCATATGTATACCTCTTAGATGAGGAAATTGGCATTGGCTAAGAAAATGTTGTTTCTCCTTATGGAAGCATTTTATTTATTGTCATTTTGTCAATGGTTTATCATGCTATGAATTAGTTTTGAGGTGTGCTAATAAATATGGTTTATGTAAGAATCTTGGTGATTTTTCCTCATCACATTATTATTTTCTTGACTGATTCACATTCACTTTGTAATTTATGGTGCCCTTTCTTCTTTTTCTTCATCATGAATTTTGTCAGGAATGCTTATGTGATAAGCATCATTCCAAGCATATACACAAAATATGATGATACTAAATCCTTCCATCCTTATACACTCTTAGAAATGCAAACTAATATTGAAACTTGTGTCAAATTTAAAAATAATGTTTTATATGACTTGACAATAAATGTATGTATAAGGCTAGACATAGAGGATTTTATGGTACCTAGATCACAATTTGGGAATTATTTGTATGTTCATGTCATATTATGTGCCATTATAATAGTTTATCAAAACTATGTTGTTTTTAGTGAACGTTTTTCTAGGTTCTTTCAAAATGTTAACTACAATTACAATGTTATATATTTTAGTCTAAAAATTAATGAAGGGTTACTCACATTAGGATATTTGGTAGTATTGCTTCCATATTTTATTCCTAAAAGAAAAAAAAAGAAATAAACTCAATCCTATCTCTTGCCTTACACTTTCATAGGATATGGAGAACAAACTAAAAGGATTAAGAGTGTATGATTAATCTTCTAGACAAACCATTGAAAATAAGAATTATCATGTTCTTGAAAAATCTTTTTGTGAGCCTTATGTGGAACCTCCTTTAATTTTGTCATTTGATGAAGCTAACTCTCATATTTCTCCTATGAATAAATATATGCCTTAGTGGAAGTTGATCCAATTTTGGATAACTAAGAGTGTGAGGGGGTGCCTTATTCACTTGCGTTCAATCTAAAAAGACCTAAGTGAAAAATTCCTAATTACATCATCTAATCTTGATAGTCTTAATAATTGACTAGAGGTCAATATACATACCATACTTTGATGACTATGTATGAAGATAAATCACAATTTTTATTCAAGATGTTAGATGAGAAAATAATATTGTTTTCAAATTTTGATTACATTAAGATTATTTTCAATTTAAAATTAGTTAGCATTTTATAAATATCATCATATTTCATTTTGATCATGTTTTCTAATTCTAATTTGTAAAAAGTATCTTTTATGCTAACATACTTAGATACCCTCATTTGAATGTTGTATCATTTGATTTTCTATGCAAAAATGCTTATATACTTTAGTTTATGATAACATGTTTAGATTATTTCATTTGATTGATTAATCATTTTATTATTTATACTAACATTAATATATGCTTCATTTTGAAATGCAAGTGTAAATGGATTTTGCGTTATTGGATCTCCATTATTTAACTTACCAAGCATTCTATTCATACATCTCTAAAATTAATTTCAGTCTTATGTCTATATCATTAGATGATTGCATATTATTCTAATATCTATTTGATTTATGAGAGGCTACATAACTAAATTTTGTGTTTCCAAATCTATATCATTGGAAAATTGAAGCATATTAAGCTTGTAAAGTTTTTATACAACTTTAATGAGTTGTTGATAATAAGATATCTAAATGATTTAGTATCATATTATTAGTAAAATTATTATATGTGTGTCACATGATAAATAGGGATGCTTATCTTGTCAATATTGGAGATGTCCAATAATGAATTGCATAGAATAATCTATGTTAGTCACTAGTTTTGTAATCAAAGTATTGAACTTGTTTATGACTTGATGGTTTTTAATGTGCTTTATCACAGAAAAACTTAAGTCATATTTTATATTATGTATGTGATAATTGTGATGCTAACCATTATATGATATCATGAATCCATTATTTTTTGGATGTGTTGAAAGTTAGTGTAGGTGATAAAGTTTTATAGGACCAAAAAACTATTGAAGTACATGTACAAGTTATCCGAGATAAAACTACTCAATGGTGATCTGCATAATGTCTTATGAGCACATAGGCAGAAAATGTCTTTACAAACCACTTGGTTCCACCAAGTATTTTCAATTTTGTACAATTCTAGGCCTCTTAGAGCTACCACTGAGGGGAAGTGTGATTGGAAATGTCACTTCTCGACCTTATAGCTTTCTTCTTCTCTATACTTCTTCTCATTGTATAACATTTTAAAATCACTTACGTGATTTTAGTAAAATTTGTATGGAAGTTTTACTATTGTACCCAATACTTATAAGCATATGGAGATCATTATGTTATAAAAAGATCTAATGCTTTGTTTATTATTCATGAGAAACTATGAGTGGTAGTCTCACTATAATGCTAGCATAAACTTACTTTAAGTAGTTTATGGATTGTAATTCCTTTTGTTTCAAAAGGTAACTTTGGCATGATGAATGTTTTTTCCTTGACCTCCTAAACTAATCATAAATGGTTTATGGAGGACAATTCCTTTATTTATTAAGGTGACCATTGTTGGAATATGTAATGGTTAAGTGTACATTTATGTACCCTTAATACATTAAACTATATCCATTTTGGAGAAGTCACCTCTATAAATGATAGAATCTTTTAATGGCCTATGAAAAGGTTGCTCATTGGTGAAACTTTTCCATGGATGTCATCACTACCTTTATCCACACCAAGTGTGATGGATTTTTCCTTTATTATAAATGAATGACTAGATGGATGGATATTTTCTTTGAAATCCACACAAAACATTAAGGGAGAGTGTTATAGCATATAATGGTTAAGTGGTGTATTTATTTATCCTTAATACATTAATTAAAATATTAAATAAATAATACGCTTTATTATTTATGATATCATGCTCATGAAATAATAAAAAATATTATTATTAATGTTGGAATTATTGGTCTAGGTTGGAATCATGACCTATGGTCAAAGATGCCAACCCATGTGACCAAGGGGACAAAGTCAAACCTATGTAATCTAACCATTGGAAATGGTCCCAATTATCAAATGGTAGTATTACAAAGGTCATTTGGATTTTCCTATATTATATATATTTTACATTGTAAAATCTAGTGAGGATGCGTATGCATTCCAGTCTATCTAACGTACATTGTGAAGAATTGTGGAAAAGAAGTGAGAAGAGAAAGGTTGTATTGGGTACATTGAGTTTCTCAAATAATGAATAATATTTCTAGATTTTGTACCTCTTATAGGTTTTCTCATGTATGTATTGTGTTGGTTTCATGTATGTCTTCACTCTTGAACTCATATCTAGATCCATAGCTCATATGCATTCATTCTACATGTTCTATCAATTATTTTTTCTTATTCAACATATAGAACCTATTGAGGGCTCTCAAGTTGTACTTAAACCATTGTATCCTGACTTTGCTTCTCAAGGATTGAAAAATCCTCAATTTATTTCTCCTTCTTAGTGATGCCAAGACTAGGCATCTTGTAATCAAATGACTTATCCCAATTAGGCTACCAACGAGGTATGTTTGCTTCAAGAAAGAGTTATAAATTATTGTCAAATAATTTATCTTATTTAGGTTTCCACATCATAGGTCCATCAATTAAAAGGGTGATAGGGTGAGGATAGGATGAAATAGTTGGTGGAGGTAGAACATAAAACTCAAAATCAGATTGAGAGTGAAATGTCAAGGATTCTTTTGGAAGCTCTTGAGGAAGAGCAGACAAACCTTGGGCTAAAAAAACTTGATTTTATTCCTCCCATTTGATAGTCACTTCATATACATCTGATTTAGCTTTATCACTCTCTTGAGGAAGGTTATATGTGGTGTGTTTAGGCATAAGATCTTCTTTGGACTCTAAACCTTCCATCACACCTTAGCTTAGTAATTTCATCCTTGATTTGGAATCTTTAATTTTCTTGGATAATTTCTATTGGAAAAGTCTTTATTCAATTTCATAGGAATATTCATGAGGATGAGGATTAGAAGATGGTTGACATGGAGAACAAGAGTTCTCTTGATGAAGAGTGGGAGGGACTTGCATAGGATCAAACTCTTTCTCAACTTCACACTCTTTATCTATGATTTTTTCCTCTTTATTTCACCATTATTCCAATATCTTAGTAAATCTTAGGATGTTAGGATTAGGAGTATATTATTGAGGTGGTGATGCAATTTTATGATTGGATGAAGTGTTCAATAAACTTGGAATCTCCTTAGGCTTGGATTCTCCACTTTGTTTCCAACATGGGATTTCATATGTAGAAGTATTTTATTGAGGTGGGGGTGTAATGTGAGAGGGAAATGAGGGCTTAAATTCCAATCACTTTTCTAATGAGATGGAATTATGAATTTTCCTAGTGGCTAACTCAATTTTCCTATCATGGTTTGCTTCAAAAATAAGTCTTGTCTTTCCAACTCTCTCTTTCAACTGATTGGTAAAAGAATAGATTTTATAAGATTGATTAGGATTATGAGTAAGGGTTAATTAGGATTGATATAAATATTTAGGAGTTGGATATGAGGGCTGATAGGTTTGGTGAGGCTTCCCCTCATTAATTATTATCCTATCTTCCAAATGTGCAATCAGTCCACATACATCTAGCATCTCACTTGTGAGCCTTTGCCAATTGGCTCTCTCAATAGGTGACCACTCTATTTTAACAAAATATAATTCATCTCTCACATTATGAATTAAATTATTAGGAACATCTTAACCATGCACCCTTAGTGTATCAAGATCCAACATGTACTTCTCATAGCCCAAAAGAGTTTGATTAAAAGTTAAAATGGATTGATTTGAGAAGTGACTAGGTTGACTAGGAGGAGCAAGATATTGAGAAGGTTAGTTATAGGTCTGATAAATTTTATGGAAAGGCTGGTAAGGATCATACTAGAGCTGGTAAAGATCATATTGGAATAGGTAAGGATCATGACAAGGTTTCTAGGGAGTGTCATAATCTCGATAAACCTCACCAACTTATGCAAAACAATACTCAACACCAAAGTTAGAAATGGAACTTCATTAGGAACCAAGAAACAAGTAATGATTATAAAAAATATTCAAATATAATACCTAGGATACTTGACCAGCTAATGTAATCTTAGAGCTGCCATTGATGTTTAGATAGATGCCTCCAAAGGGTGATGTGTTGAAAGATAACACTAAAAATATTTCAATTTATTAGATTAAGAGTCCCATTGGGAATGCCAAAAAATATTTTCACATGTATTTTCACCATTTTAGGAAATATATCATCTCTCCTCATCTAAATGGTACAATTAAAACACCTCTAGGCTGTGGGTAGCCTAAGAATGAGGCAAATCTCTAGATATCTCAATCTCCCTTAATGTACCACTTATAAATCAATACTACAACTAAAAATTATGAAGGGAAAGGGAGAGAAAAATGAAATAAAAATATCATAAAGGAGGTGATATAAAAAATTATGTGATTACTACCAACTAGTAACATGTTACACCTGAAAGCAAGGGACTAACCAAACATACACTTCTCCAATCTGCATCTTCTCACATCAATATTTAATTATGAGATTATGATGAATGTTTTGGCTATGATGACTAGAAAATAGGCCTAATAATTTCACTACTTGAATATAATAACTCACTCAACATTGACACATCAATAAAACACTTCACATGACCTATAAGAAGAAGCTTTCCAACTGCAAATAGGTGAGACAATGAAACAACAATGTTAATGAAACAACAAGTAATCACCAAGAAAAATCAATAATATATGTAAAATAACTATGAATAGTCACATAATAGGTAAAAATTATCAATCTTTATTGATCCATGGTATGCAAATGATCAAGTCTTTTCCATAATCAAGTGGAGCATAATTTACAAAGGCCAAAATGGCTAGTTCTTATAGAACTTGAGAGAGAGAGGAGAAGATAGAAGTAAAAATGTCACAAGGAAACTTATAAAGCTGATAAAATGAGTTAATTTTACATGAGAATAATTTTTTGAATGTACCATGCAAGGTTAGAAGAGAAAAGTGGCTTTCCAAGTCATGAAATTTATGAAAAGTGGCATGAAACTCCCTTTGCTAGATCAAAAAATTACCTTCATGATTTATCCCTATATGAACATCAAAAAACTATTTAGGGATAGGTATAATTATTTTAATGAGATGGAAGGGTTTTATACATGCCTCTCCATGCATTGCTTGTAGTCTTGATTATCTAGAAACTTTTGGAAGTGAGCCATCACCATCTATTGTCTAAGAAACTTCCTTTTCTATCACCCCTCACACTTGGCCTCAAAATTGGCATTATTTTTCCATGAAAATTTGTGTAATGGAGTTTATAAAACTTTTCAAGACTCTCCATGTACTTAAGGGCATAACTTAAGAAGACTCTCACTCAATGTTTTTACCCTTCTCACCTTCATGTTTACTATGCCAGTTTTGACTGACCGAGATGAAGTTGTTTATAAGCACACTTAGGAGTTCTTATGGAATATTAAATGTCCATAATTAGTTAAAATAAGTACATATATTTATTTAAAACTTTATTTCATCTCTTGAAACTTCTTATAACCTATGAAATACATAAAACAATCAAGAAAAGTTGTTTTATACCTTGTCTGTATAGATTTTTTACAACCCATCCTAGTTTTAGGGACCATAACTAAGTTATATACAACATGAAATTATATTTATAGGAAAAATATGCCATTTTGGTGCATTATCTCTTTTATTTCCTCAAACCAGTCACTAGCAAGGGTTTTAGTGAGTCTAGGCCTATTTTACCCTCTTAATCTTCATTCATAAAGATTTGAATTTAAATATGCAAAAAAATATCACTATAGAATATTTTAGGACCATGTTTAACCCCTATAAACTTCCTTTACCTTGATGCAAATCCTCATGAAAGATGTGAGCATTTGAAATCACCCTATCAAGCTTGTTCTCAAATTTTGCACAAGTCTGATGTAGCTCTAGGCCAAAACTAGATTTTATAAGGGATACTATAATTTAAAAAAAAAATTATCATCTATACTATTATCTCATAAAAAAAATTTATTCCATCATAATCCACTCTTAGAATTGGAAGTGGCATTGGTCTCACATTTGGTCTTTAGGCCTAAACATGACTAATTGGCCTGACTGTAACCCTTGTAGGTTTGTAATACTCTTATTAGTTTAATCCATTTATTTTAGGTATATAAAGTTCTATTTTATTTCATTCAGCTTCCCAATTCATCCTACAACCTCCAAGCACTCCTTATCTCATTTTCTCATTTACCAACTAGGCCTACTTGGAGCTTGTCTAGTTGAGTTGTGTGCAAGAGAATTTTGATCATTTAAATAATAATAGTCTTTTATTAGTGTTTCCTAGCACCCATTCAAATTATATACATATAAAAAGGTGTTTATTGATATCCATTTGGCCTCCTGTCAAGTTTCTGACCCATTTTGGCTTCATTTTCTTAACTTGTCAAAGTTTTGATTTTCATGACTGCATGACCTCTGAGACAAAAAAGTGAGGTATAGCCCTCATTTATAGGAAAAAATGAAGGTTTTATAGATTTTTTAGGTCCTAATAACCATATAAACTAAATTTTTTCCTTTTATTAGATTATTAAACCTTAATACTCCTCCAAAACCTAAAACAAGCCCTTATAAAGTAGACAGTGTGCAGGATTCTTCATGTGGACTATGTGTTGAATTAGGAGGTCCTTTATTTTCTTTTTATTTTTCACTAAAAAGAGAATTTATAAATTTTAATTATAATCATTAATTCATTATACATCTGGTTCATGTATTGAACTCTTCATAAACCCCTTTCCATACTTGACTGGTCAAGAGAGTATTCCATCTCTGACTGTGATTTGTTGGCACCATGCCTATAGGTGATGTTTGATTAGTTTAGGATTGATAAAATGTCTATTAAATTTATTTAATATTACATGGTTATTTATAAATTATTTTATTCCTTTTTCACCTTACGATCATGCAATACAAACACTTATATGTCATGCTTCATTTCACTATCTATCTATAGTCACCTCTAGCTAACTGTGTTGGAGTCTTTAGGGTCCTATAGGTGTAAATAGGATATATACATTTAAATTTAAAATAATTTTATGATCCTATGCTTAATGTTGGGTGAATATTTTGTCTTTAACTAACTGCTGACAAAATGGGTATATCAACCACAGCATAGGGAGATTTACACCATGAAAAGTATGGATTTACTAGATCTGGACGAAGTAAATCTCTCCTCTCATCAAGAGGAGGTTCCCTATAAATATTTATGTGCTATATGTATGTATATAATTAAGTAGAAAATAACACATGGGGTGGTATAACAGCATCTACCTCTTTTTTTCAGAGGTAATGTACAAAGAACAAAAGAAAGATATCCTGATCCTTAACTAACAACACTCCCCTTCTTTCAAGATTGGTATTAAACAGGAAGCAGAAGATCAGCTGAAGTAATAAAGTTCACAAGAACAATTACACAAGCACAAAGTCTTCCGTAGCTTCTTTCACTAATCTAGAACAGGGGTAATCGTAGAGTGAAATGAAGCACAAAGTCTTCACCTGAAACTACAAAAGGTAACTGAATCTCAAAGATAAAAGTGGCTCAAAGTCTATCCTCTACCTTTTAGAAATGCCCTCAGATAATATTAACACACCCACTTTGCTTATCAAATCAGATAAACAAGAGATTATCAAGAAAGAGAACATAAGAAACTGTTTCCTAGAAAACACAGATAACTTCAACACAAAGTCTGAAATAAACCTGCTTCTCATTCATTCAACAAAATATGATTTACAAGTTTGAGCACAAAGTCTCAAAAATTGCTTCAATTTCGGCAGTGTGTTTGCTCTCTATTTTTCCAATATCATTTACAAATGAGGTCTCCACTATATATAGGGAGAAAATCCTCAAAAACTAGAAAATAATAAAATACAAAAATATCTCAGTCAAAGATGACTCATCTTTGACTTTGAGATATTTTTCTAAAATATTTACATGTAATTACATCTTACAAAATTGCATGCACTTTTCAAAAAATAAAAGTGCATAAGGAAAGAAGAAAAAAGATGGAGAAAAATTCAGTTCTTGCTACCAAATTTCTTCATATGGGCATCGTACATAGTGATGGATGCCTAAATTTCTATGATGTCTGGCACAACCGTGTTCTTGGAGATGATTCTAGCTCTGATTAATGCGTGCTTCAATGTTGTGATGGCCTTAGCATGACCAGTTAACTTAGATTTTAGATTTTCCAAAGTTAACTAAGCATCTAGAATATTGTCCACAGAAGACATTGAGAAGGATTTTTCTTCAAAATCTCTCTGAATCATCTCTTTGAAACTCTGAATCATTTCTTCTGCCAGAAGGAACTGATTATCCTTAGAGGTTAGGTTGCAAGGTAGCTCTTCTAGTTTATTTAGCAGGCTGGTGTCGCTCTTTTCACTAGCCTCCCTGAAAGCCTTGAGATCATCAATCAAATCTTTGAGTACCTGGATCCTGAAAATCAGTGACTCCTTGATCTCAACATAAAAGTCCTTGCTGGAGATGACACCGATAGATATCAAGGTGCTTTTCTTCAGATCCTTCATCTCCTTCCATTTTCTAAGGTCCTTTTTTGAATTATCAATCTCCTAAGAGATAAGAGAGACAAAGTCATCTAACTCTGCTCTTGCCTTCCTCATCTTACCCATCCTTTCTGAAACCTCTAATAGCAAGGAAACTCCCTAAGTATGCATTCTATCAATATAATTCTCTAGGACTTTTCCCTTCAAGTAAGTCTTCTCTACTTTTTGAATGACTGGGTCATCTACAGAGAAGGCCTCTAGAGTTGCCGCTTCAGGGGGAAGAGTGAACTTTATTATTACTATCGTTAGTTGCTCTGTCTTGGCCTTGTAATAATCTTTCATCTCCTTCTCTCGGTCGAATTTTTGGACCATGATGTCCATAGCAGACTGAAGGTCACTTTTTGCACCTTCATGAGTAACTTTTCCAAGTTCAACATGAGAGATGGAATAGCTGCTCATTTCAAAACCCTCAAGGGTTGTGTCTTATGGAGGCTTGGCAATTTCTAGAATTATTTGCCCTTTTTCCTCAACCAATTTCAAGAGGATCCTTGGCCTCTTAGGAGCTTTAGCTTTCACCGGCACTATTTTGCCAAAGTTGAAGTCATCTAGAGATATGGCCAACTTCATTTTTTTGGGGGTGAAAGCTGACATCCAAGGTGGGAGAGAAGTACCTACTGTGGCAATGGTTCCCTCAGCTGGTGTTACTGTGGTAGCTTCTACACTGCTAGTAGTGACAGTGGTCATAGTTGGAGTAACTAGCGAAACTATACCAACTACTAATTTTGGCTCTTGTGTAGGGCTTTCTGCCAAGTTGAAAGAAGGAGATGATAAACTTGGAATGGACTTAGAAGAGCGAGGAGAACCTCCAAAAGTGCCCTGAGGATCTCTAAATATGACCCTAGAAGGAGAAGCGGCTCTAGAAGAGGGAATACTGATTGGAGAGATAGGAGAAGAGGGTACCATAGGAGACTGAGGGGGAAAAGGAGAGACACTCTTGAGCAGCTATGCTTCTTCTTATGAGAGCAGAGGTCCAGTGCTTGGTTGCCCTGACGGTTGATCATTTGTCTCCATTAGTTGGGCTACCTTTGTCTGAGGGCTCTGTTTCTCAGTTCCTTTAGCTGCCATTTCAGGTTCTTCAGTTGTCTTTGGTTTCTTAGACACAAAGATGATTCTAGGCTTGTGAGGCCTAGAAGGGGAAGGTACATCACCTTTGTTCTTGGTTCTGTTCTCTACCTTCTTCTTCATCTCTGCTTGGTACTCAGCCTTGGATCCCATGATGAATTCTTTCAGGACGATCCCTTTTGCTGCTAACCAATCATTAGTGTTAGCCAATATTGATTTAAATCTTTTTCTCAGAGAAGTTAGCTCTTTCTGAGACCACTGATTTGGAGGAAGAGGGGAACCAGCAACCTTTTTGGCTAGGTATCTTCTATTGATAATATTTATGTCATTGATCAGACTAGAGGGGATCTCTACAATCCCTAGATATTTGATCTGCTCTAGGGTCAGCCTGCAAAAGTCCATTTTTTTGATTTCTTTGGCAGTCTTCAGGTCGATCCAGATATCTTCAATCATGGGCTCATGAAACTAAGTTTTCCATCTGATTTTGTCCTTGACTCCCCTATAGTCAAATTTTTCTCTTCTCTTGAATGGTTTTAGAGTGACCATCTGCATTTCTATTTCCATGACTTTAGCATTGGCTGATGTTGCAATGGAATACCTACCAATTTTGATTGGAAACCTGAAGCCTGGTTTCTTTAGCTCCATTTGTTTGGCATTCATGACAATTAGTTGTTGGCAAAGTTCCATTAGTACCAACTTATCTGAAGGGAACCTAGGGAGCATATAGGGGTAGCCTTGGAAAAAGCCAACTCGAAGATAGCAGAAGGTGGGAAATTAAAGGAACATGCTGTCATAATCGTTGACCACTATCCAAGCCTCATCTGATACTCTCTTTTGCTCAAGCTAAGGGTCGAAGAGGCATAAAAATATGGTGAAGAAGGTGTCATTTATCCTTTTGAAATGGTGGGTTGATCCTTGCAGAGTCAGTTGGGTGTAATATGAGTACACTGGGGTTGTCTTTCTATCCCCCTCTATGGTTAAGCCCAAAAAAGTTTGCATTGTGGCAGCTATGTAAACAAGGTATGAAGTCATATAAAACTTATAAGAAGTTTGTACCTTGCTTAGCTGCTCATGGAGGGTGTTTCTGATTTGCTCTCCCCAAAATATGACCTATTTGCCTTGGAGGATGATGTTAATGAATGGGTACATCCATTCATGGAACAATGAAGAAGACGGGAGGCCTCTTACTCTGCTGAGAAGGGTGATCAAGTCACCAACCTCCTCAATGAAGTCACTCCTCAAAAATTTCCATGGCCATCTTGATAAGTTGGTCCTGGGGGTCTTCAACCATTTGTAGTTCATTACTTTATTTTCCCTCTCAAGGTCTTTGTCGTATTCCTTCTGGGCGTCCACGAAGTCAATCTTGGTTACTTTGGTGGCTGGAGGGCACATGAAGACTTTATCAATGAATTTAGGATCAAGTCGAATCACCATGTTGCCACTGGCATCTAAGACCGACCTGATCTTTTTGTTGTAGAAGTGGGCACATTGGAGAATGAACTCTATATGATGTGCTGCCACCAAAAAGCAGCCACCAGATTGATGTTACTCTCGATGATCCTCTTTATCCTAGTGCTTGGGTTCGTCACCTTTGTTTGAGCTATGAATTCAGCCATGTCCACGTGGCCAATTTTGGTGTCTCGGATGTCATCGACATTTGAGGAGACCGCCGTGAGCAGGAAGATGCCCTGATATTTGTATTTCATGGTCTTCGCCTTTTTCAGAGACGCTTCAGACATGGAAACTAATTTTGATCAAATAGGTGTCGATGAGAAAGAGTTCTCTAAAGGTACTGTAGACATGATTACGAGATTAGAGGAAAGTGGATGAATGGGGAAAATGTAATTTAAGTGATCATGGTCAATGAAGGTCACTTAAAAAGGCTGAGTTGGAAAAAGGATCAGAAAATGAGGAAGGAAGGGAAAGAAAAAGACAACACAGAAAATCCTCCGGAGTTAGGAAAATCTGGAGGAGGGATGCACGGGCGGCAAAATTTGCCATCCCTACAGGTTGGAGTAAAAAAGATGCAAGGGTGGTGAAATTCACTGCCCATGCATGTTCGGCCTGCACAAGTGGTGAATTTCACTACCCTTGCAGGCTAGAGGAGAAAGAGGTAGGGGCAGAAAATTTGCACGAGTGGTGAAATTTGTTGCCCTTGTAGGAAAAGAAAGAAACATGGAGGGGCGGCAAAATTCGCCACCCCTACAGGTAAGGACTACACGATAGGGGACATGAGGGCAGTGATTTTTGCCACCCCTGTGCACAAGGATTGCTTTGGCAGTGAAATTTGCTGCCCTTGTAGCTAAAAAGGCTTGGGGGCCAAGGCACAGGCAGCAAAATTTGCCACCCAAGATGACATTGAGAGGAAACCCATGGGTAAAGGAGAGGGACAGTGTTTTAAGCCATCCTTGCACGTAGGTAGGCATGGAAGGTCGAGCGGGGGGGGAAGGGACTCAAGAAGAAAACAACAAAAACTCAAAATAAAATGAAAAGAAGAAAAAGATGCTAAGATAGAAGAAGGAAAGATGATAAAAACTAAAAACAAGACCTACCTAGAAATCCATGCATGCAACAAGGTCAAATCTGTCAAGTCACACTTTAAGTCATTCGCTAGATCATCCAAACGTGAAGGGCAGGAGGAGAGGAGAAAGCAATGAAAAGAATGGGGTTTGAATCGGTTTATATGGGTAAAAAACAACCCCAACAACCCGTCGCATGCGGCAATAAATGCCGCACATGGAAATCTAGGTATGTTTGGGCGGCAAAATTTGCCGCCCTTGCATATTTTGGTGAGTTCGAACGCAGGGGTGGAAAAATTTGCCGCCTTTGTAGGTCAAGATGTAAGGATTTCAAAATTTGCTACCCTTGCAATAAAAATGCAAGGGCAGTAAAAATTGACCTTGCTTTACAAAGGTCAAAATGCACTAGCGGCAAAATTTGCCACCCGTGCACAAAATGAAAGAAAAGATGAACTCTAGAAGAGGCAGTCTGGGGGAGGGGTTCCTTGGTCGCAACAAGATTGTAGTCACTCTCATGTTCCTAGGCCAAAATGAGGACGAATTCAAAACTTGTCTCAAAAACAAACTTAGAGAGACAAAAGATGAAACAGACAAGTTTCATAGGGGGTTGTTCCCAAAAATGGGCTAATTCAATTTTGAAAACAACAGCTGGCTCCTGTTAGAGAACTTTCATTAATCAAATTAATTAGTGGGAGTAGAAACCAGTCTCTAAGTGCCTTCATCCAAGCCATTGGGCTATGAAGTTAGGCTAAAAATGAAAGAAAAATAGACAAAACATAAAAATTATACATATATACAAATAGACTTCTCCAAGCTTCAAAGATTGAACAGCTTCAGATGTTGTCTATTGTGAGGTAGTGCAAATGGTGTTCCATCTTGGTACTTTAGCAAGAAGTTAGCCTTACCACAGAGCTGTTGAATGGTGAATGGGCCTCTCCATAGGGAGTCAAATTTGCCATGCATCCCTTTTAATTCTCACCTCTTGTCCCACAACAAGACTTGATCTCCGACTCAGAATTCACAAACTTTAGCTTTCTTATCTAAGAGTGCCTTTACCCAATTTTGATGTTCTTTAATCTGATCCACTACCATAGCTCGATGCTCATTCAGCTCATTTAGACACATGATTCTTTTGTCAATCGAGCTTTCGAAGATCGAGTCTTTGATTGCTTTAGTTAACCTAAGCGCTGGTAGTTCAAGGGTGATGGAGATTTTTGCATTTAAACCATAAAGAAGCTGGAAAGGGGACATACCTATAGCCCTTTTGTGTGTTATTCTATTCACCTATAAAGCATCATATAATGCTTTGTGTCATGTTCTCTGATTGGCATCCACCAACTTTATGATAATAGTGACCAGGTTCTTGTTACTCGATTCTGCTTGGCCATTTCCTTAAGGGAAATACTCTGAAGTATGGGATAAGATAATTCCATAATAAAAAAGAATTGAGTAATTTCATGTGATAAAAAATAGGCTGCATTATCTGTTATAATTTTTAGTGGGACCCCAAACCTGGAGATGATATTTTATGTTTCTATGTAAATTTCACTTTCACATTCAAAGATAAAGAAAATGAGAAACTAAAAAATGGTCAAGGTTAGAAGATACCTGATATAGTCATGCGCACCGTAATCAGACATTAGAAGGTACTCCTCTTTGGCTGTAGAGGAATGACACCTACGAAGAAGAAGAAACTAAGATGAAAAACATTAGACAAGGATATGGTGGGCTGTCAAGTAAAAGCCTGATCTCAGAAGTATGAAGACTTCCTAGAAGGATATCAACCCACTAATAAAAAAGTAGAATATTTGATGAAAGTAGATAATGAAAGATAAAATGATAGAAATAAAAGACAAAAAAATAAAGTGCATACCTGATATGCAGCACTATTCTGCATAGTCTCCGGCATCGGTCTCTGTGATGCCAGCGTCAATCAGGGGAAGGTACCGACGTCAGTTAAAGTGCCAGCGTCGATCAGAGTAGTGACCGGCGTCGATCGGGGCAATAGTTCTAGATAGAGTCTGGGCGGGTTAGGTTGGGTCTGGTAGAGTCGGGATAGGGTCTGGATAGGGTCTGGTCAGGGTAAGGTTGAGTCTGGACAGGGTCTGGTCTGGATAGGGTCTAGGGGTTCTGCAGAAGGTCTGAACAGAGTTACAGTGTAGGAAGTCTGAAATAGAGTTACAAACTGGGACAGTGGGTAGAGATATAAAGAAGGAAGTTAAGTCTCAGGTCTACATACAGTCTAGAGATCTGGGATGATAGAGATAACAAACAAATAATAACCAGAAAGAAATAAAAATAAACAGAGGGAGATACTTACCTGTCAGAGTGCAAGTATGATGAAAGGCATGGTTGAAGTCGTTGATGCGCTGCCAGATTGAAGCAAATGCAGATTGGTTGATGCCAGAGTTGATTGATCATGAGAGTCTATTGAATGACTGCAAGAGTATGTGTATTGGTCCTAGTTCAGGATTGATTGGCAGAGGTTGATGAAGGCAAGGGACGGTTCGACAACCTTTCAGGAAACTGGTTGAGAACTGAATGAATAACTGATAATGGGTAATGGTAAGGTGACCGATGTCGATAGAATTGCCGACATCGGCTGATAAATGATCGACGTTGGCGACATCAGCTAGGTAACGACCGTCATCGATAGATGCAGAATGGATATAGGGGCTAGTTTTAGCTCTCTGCTCATTTTTACATGCTGCCAGGGTCAAGGCTAGTAGGGAAATGGTCAATAGGGGCAAAATAGGTGAGGAAGAATAAAATGAGGGATGACCAGGGTAGTAAACATGATTTCAGTGTCTACATTTGCTCCTTTTTGTCTTGTTGGTTATTCTAGATGAACTGCAAGACAAAAATAGGAGGTTGGTTGCCCCAGGTGATGGGTAAGGTCAATTTTGTCTTGTTGGTTGTTCGAATGAACTGCAAGACAAAAACAGGAAAAAGATAGGTTGCCCCGATTGTGGATGAGGTATTCCCCCTTAAAGTAGGAGTCGAGAGAAGGGAACCAAGAATTGGGTGCTGATTTGACAAAGAGTGGATGAAAAAGGGTGAGGGTGAACGTTGCAAAAGTCATGATTACACGCCTACCACTTCACGAGATGGTCGGGTCAAATTATCGCAGGTCAAGGGTCGAGGAGTGCCAAAATTAAAGTAACCAGGCCCCAACATTTAGTCATCTACTGATCGGGTCACTCAATCTAAGCTGAAGCTCCAAATGGTCGTCGTGGTCTAGGTATCTCAGGCTCAGGAAGTGCTCCCAGAAACATGAAAATGTCACAAGTAGTGCGGATCAATCGGCTTGCGATCTTATACTTGTGAGGGTCCAAAAATAGTCTGCGCATAATTTTGCTAACCAGCTGTGAGGTAGCATACATGCAAAAACAACCAAAGCAACATTGTCTTGGAAGTGGTAAAGGTCAAAGGAGATAGGTGTGATCTCCAATGGTCATTGGTCGAGGTGGATGGATGGATGGAAGGATGTGGTTGAGCTAACCTTAGAACACTGAGTGTTGCCTACATAGCCCTTGTGTGAAGGGCCTCAGGCCAATGTAGTTCTCCCGAAAAGGGAGGAATGGTCAAAGGGATGGAATTAGTCGTGGTCAAGGGCAAGGTCATGGATTGGTCTTGGTCGAGAGCAAGGTCATGGTCAAAAATAGGAAAAAGGGTTTGTCCATCAGGGAGATGAACAAATGAGGGTGGTCAAGCTAACCTCAGAAGATGTATCATCTGAGTTCTGCCTACATAGCCCCTATCGTAGGGCCTCAGACCAATGTAGTTTAGACTAAGAGACAAAATGGTCAATGATTGGATGTGGTCAAGTGTCGAAATGATGAGGAGAAGAAGATGTCACAGCCTTTTCCAAATGGTGTATTCTGTAACATTGGTCGAGGGTCTTTCATCTCTAGCAATTCTCCATAGTCATGATGGATATATGCTAAAAATGAATTGAGGTCTATTTATGCTTCAGCAAGTATTGGTTTATGCTGAACATAAATTGGGTCAGGTCGATAGTTTCCATGTGTATTGGTGTCCATAAAAACTATGTGAAAAGGACAATGATGATGCCTGATGTCATGATGAAAATGATGAAAAAGTTGAGGTTAGCTTGGTTTGAATTGGTTGGGTAAAAAAGGTTGGGTTGAATGTGACCAAAATATAGAGAAAAAGTGAAAGGCAAATTGCTCTTTCATTGACAAGGACCAGAACAGACAGCATAGATAGGGGTTATTAGAACAAAAGCCTCGTGTATGCATTGCATCGTTGACCAGTGTTGTGCTAGAGAAGTAATTGAATAACTTGACATTAAGTGAGCTTGAAGTCGCTTGAGCAGGTGATAGGAGGAGGAGGATAGGGTAACCCATTTTAAGAGCAGAGATAACTTTGCCCCTTTTTTATAGGAGACCCTGAGACAACTATAAGCCAAGTCCATGACCTTTTTTTTTTGGTGCAGACTGATCAATGCGGAAAGCCTGCAAAGAGATGTCATTTGTTTAGTGGTCATGTTGTGAAGCTGATCAATGCAAAAAGCTTCAGAAAAAGATTGCTGTTTGTAGCAAGAATTAGTCATAGCCATCCTTCGAGGGAGTGGTCTATATTTTGCTTTAGATATAAGGGCTTTGAATAGCTGTCCTTCAAGGGATCAGTCTATTATCTACAGCAATGATAGTACAACTGTCCTTCGAGGGAACAGTCTACCTTTTAGATTTGAGTTGGTGACCTTGGATATGTGGACATCTTGGTTTAATTTTGATAGAAATATGAGTCATGGATGAGACTATAGAAGGTCAAGGGCCCCCTTTTATTAGGACAAAGCATCCCTACTGTATAAAAGGGTTATAGAGGATTTGTTAAGGGGAGTAGGGTTGAAAGGAATGAGGACTAAGAGGACGGAGATTGCTCAAGGGATGAGCTCAAGGTAAATGTCAAGCGAATGAGTACTCGACTAACAGAAGAATAGTCGCAGATGAAAGGCATTAAGAGGCTCAGGGTCTGATAAGTCCCTGATCCATGCTTGTACGTGTATGATAAGGTCCAAGTCAATTAGGAGCAGACTTGCCCTATTTGGCTCTTTTCAGATTGGTCAGGTGTTGATGGTGGATGTGAAGTTGGTTGACATGGTCGCTGATTGGTTGAGACTGGTTGAATGTTTTGATAAAAAAGTTGGTTGAATGTTTGGGTTGAATGTTTGGTTGATTGATATTTGATTGTTGATTGGTCAAGACTGGTCGAATGTAGGGTTAAAATTAGGGTTGATGGACACTTGAGTGAGATTTAGGGTTAAAAGAGTGATTGATATGTGGTCGAGACTGGGTTGAAAGATTGGTCAAGGTTTGGATGAAGGTTGAGTTCCCCCAGTGGGTAGAGAGAATGTTTGACAGATTGGTTAAGGTTGGTTGAGGTTTAGTGGTCAGATGGACGGTGTTGATGTCGAATAAGGGGGTCAAAGGCACCAAAGGGACCATAGTCTGGCATAGAGATCCTGATTTAGGTGATGATGTTGGAGAGGCATGGGTCGGTGTTGATGATTTGTCGAAGGGGTGGTCAAGAGGATCCTTGATGAGAAGGGAATCCTTTCTCCATTATTGATGAATGACAACTTTAAGAGTGCAACAACGCTCAGTGTCATGTTTTGGAGTGTGATGATAGTGATAGTATTTAGAGTTGTCGAACCAAGATGGTCTTGATCTGAGAGTCGACGAGAGGGGTGGTATTGAGGGTTTATTGATGATGTGGTCGAGAAGAAGGGTGCCATTCCCCAGACATTGGTGAATGGCAACCTTGAGGGCATAATAATGCTCTGTGTTGTGTCCAGGCATGCGATGATATGCACAAATGCGAGTGTCATCGAACCAGGGTGGTTTAGGTCTGAGAGATTGGTATGGTTTAAGAGGCAGGAGATTGATGTGAGATGACTGCAACAATTGTCGTAACAGCAAGGCATAAGAACCTACTAACGGGTCTGGATATTTTGTTGCAGTGAGGGTTGATGAGTTTGGTTTGAGAGGTGTAAGAGACGTTGGTCGATGGTTTGGAGGAGATATATGTCTAATGGGTTAAGGGAGTAATGGAGGCAAAGTGCCTCTATGAAGGATGGGAGTGGGAAGCACTCCAATTAAAGTGGACGGATGCGGGCCTAAGATTGAAGGTAATGATGAAGGTGGGGGAGGAGTCCTCCGGTGTGGTTTAGTGGTCTTCATTGGTTTGGGTCAAGGGCCACTATTGTGCGAGGTGAAGTTAGATGTGGACGGAGGTGAGTGAGATGTAACAATATCAGGCAAAAGGCAAGAGGAAACCGTGATTGGGTCTTCCTCAGTCGAAATGGGCAGAGAGACTTGGTCTTCCCCTGGTGGAGAAGAAATAGGAGAGGGTGGCTCCTCAAGTGGGCAGAGGGCATGGATGATCGTGCCTTCTACTTGTACTTGAGGAGTAGGCAAGGTGGGGTCTTCGGAGATAGGTAGGGCTAATGGCATAGGTAGGGTCAAGGTGTCCTCCAATATAAGAGAGGTGGATGGAGGACTAATAAGAGAAGAGGGTTCTTCATCCTGTGATGGATGAATAGGAGAAGAAGACTCTTCTACCTGTGAAAGAAGTTGGTTAGAGACAAGAGGTAAGATAGTGTTGACTGTGTGAATGTTATGGTCTTGAGGGTCATTGGTCATGGTTTGGACATTGTTTTGAGTAGGTGGATGATCTGGGAATGGTTGTTTGAAGATGTCCATATGTTGGTTGGGTGGGGTGTTCGGGTTATCTAAAATAAGATCCCCCTTGTCGATCATGTCTTGGACGATGTTTTTGAAGGTTCGATAGTTGTTGATGTCATGGCCTTGGATGCAGTGAAAGTGGCAGAAGTCGGCCTCTCTATACCATGTAGGGAGGGCTTTTGAAGGGTAGAATTGAGGTGGTCAAATTGGAGGGAGATTGAGGACCCCCTGCTTGACAAGTTTTTCCAAAACAGAAGCATATGGTTCTCCAAGTGGAGTGTAAGAATGCTAGATGTACCGTTGTTGGAATTGTTTGGTGATGCTGGAACATATCAAAGGTTGAGATTGATTAGTTGTTGTCAAGGATGGTGATCTAACGACCACAGTGTTGGCCACTCCTTTAGATTTGGAGTTGGCAGAAGAAGGAGGTCTGGAGGAAGAATGGTCATTGATGTTTCCGTTGGTATGACGCAATTTGACCTTATCTTCTTCAAGGGTGCAGAGTTCAAGCTTTCGAGCCATGATGAAAGCTTCGTCAAAAGTGTGGAATGTCTGAATCCACAAGGTAGAAGGGAAGGAGAGCTGGGTAATCAGGCCTCTCCAACGGGCGACAAAATTGACTATAGATTCATCGTCAAATTGCTTGATGGAGTAAAGGTCTATAATTAAGAGTTGTTTAGTAATGTTGATAGAGAAATGGTCGAGAAATAATTGGGTGAGTTGAATGAATGAAAAGATAGAATGTCTGGCAAGAGAGCTATAACAGTCAAGGGCGGGGCCAGAAAGTGACATAGGAAACGTGCGTAAAAGCAACGCATTGTCGTGGGCAATAAGGTAACAGGCATGTCTGAATGCTTGGAGATGTTGTTGTGGGTCTTCCTTGCTCTGAAAGCGAGTGAATTTAGGAAGCTCCTAATGGTTGGGGTATGGTCAAATAGGGACGGAAGGATGGATGGGCTCATTACAAATTTTTTCATACGAGAGAACATTGCTTAAACCAGAAATAGAGGCCTCGAGACCAGACATTTTATCCATCAGCATCTTAATGATGTTTGCTGATGGATTAGCGGGTGGAGCACCCCCTAGATTGTAAGGCACTTGAAAAAAGCTAGAGGAGGCATACGATGTAGTCGATTGTACCAATAAGGGTGCAACGTATGGATGACTAGTTGCAGGGATAGAAGTAGAGGTCAAAAGTGGTTGCATCATAGAAGTAGATGGCATAAGTTGACCGGATACTGCCAAAGGTAGTTGAATAGCGGCACTGGTTAAGGACGGGGTAGACGAAAGTGGTTGACGGCTAGCGTGGTCAAGAAGGGCCTAGATTTGACTGCGTGTCAAAACCATTCAAGGTGAGAAAGAACATCCTCACACACTCAAACAAGCAGATAAGAACTAAAAAGATGAAGACACAAGCAGATCTTAAAACCCTAGGAGTGAATTTTTAGGATTATAGTGGCTTATGCCTTAGAATGTATGTAGAGGAAGATTGGATTTTGAGTCAGGTCCTAGAAGAAGTAGTCTATGGATGGTTTCAGGTTAGTTATGGTGCTCAAGAAGTCTATGTTAGGTTTCGTACAAGGCCTGGTGCTAAGGAGCAAGCTCCCCTCACTTCACGAGTCCAGTGGTAAGCTGGGCCCGCTTAGCCAAAATATACTTCCCCTATAGTTTAGACTCTGCCAGAGAACAGAGTGGGCTTTCCCCTTGGTGATGAAATCCAAGTAGGATCACTGGGATGGGTAAGGTATCTGCTGGGTGATGAAATCCCAGTCGGGCCTTGTCTCAAGTAAGTTAAAATGTTTGTTTTGTGCTAGTGGTTTGGTCGTGTAACATCAAGTGATCTAGATTAATTCGATATGCGTTCGTTAATTACTATGTGTGGTCTAAAAGATGCGAGCAAATAGAAATACAATGCAGAGTGTTTTAATGTCCAAGTCAAAATGTTTGTTCGTATGAAGACGAAATGGAGAAAGAGTCGAAGAGTATGAATTTGGACTAGTCTAGAAATGCAAGAAAGGAAAGAAATGTTCTGTTTAGTCCTGCTATAGTGTCATTAAGAAGAGATGAAAGGAGGCAAAAAGGAAGGAACCTAATGCGCCTATATGAACGAAAAGAAAAAGGAACCCACAGAAGAACCTAGGGTCCCACCGGGCGTGCCAGAATGTTTCTATGTAAATTTCACTTTCACATTCAAAGATAAAGAAAATGAGAAACTAAAGAATGGTCAAGGTTAGAAGATACCTGATATAGTCATGCGCACCATAATCAGACGCTGAAAGGTACTCCTCTTTGGCTGTGGAGGAATGACACCTATGAAGAAGAAGAAACTAAGACGAAAAACGTTAGACAAGGATATGGTAGGCTGTCAGGCAAAAGCCTGATCCTGAAAGTACAAAGACTTCCTAGAAGGATATCAACCCACTGATAAAAAAGTAGAATATTTGACGAAAGTAGATAATGAAAGATAAAACGACAGAAATAAAAGATAGAAAAATAAAGTGCATACCTGATATGCAGCACTGTTCTGCACAGTCGCTGGTGTCGATCTCTGTGATGCCGGCATCGGTCAGGGGAAGGTGCCGACGTTGGTTAAAGTGCTGGCATCGGTTGGAGTAGTGACCAGCGTCGGTCGGGGCAATAGTTTTGGACAAAGTTTGGGCGGGTCAAGTCGGGTCTGGTAGAGTCAGGACAGGGTCTGGATAGGGTCTGGTCAGGGTAAGGTTGAGTCTAGATAGGGTCTGGGGGTTTTGCAGAAGGTCTGAACAGAGTTACAGTGTAGGAAGTCTGAAACAAAGTTACAGACTTGGATAGTGGGCAGAGATATAAAGAAGGAAGTTAAGTCTTGGGTCTACATACAGTCTGAAGATCTGGGATGATAGAGATAACAAACAAATAATAACCAGAAAGAAATAAAAAAAATAGAGGGAGATACTTACCTGTCAGAGTGCGAGTATGATGAAAGACATGGTTGAAGTCATCGATGTGTTACCAGATCGAAGCGAATGCAGATTAGTTGATGCCAGAGTTGATTGATCGTGAGAATCTATTGAATGACTGCAAGAGTCTGTGTATTGGTCCTAGTTCGGGATTGATTGGCAGAGGTTGATGAAGGTGAGGGACGGTTCGACAACTGTTCGGGAAACCAGTTGAGAACCGAATGAATAACTGATAATGGGTAATGGTAAGGTGACCGACGTCGGTAGAATTGCTGACGTCGGCTGATAAGTGATCGACATCGGTGACATCAGCTAGGTAATGACCATCGTCGGTAGATGCAGAATGGAGATAGGGGCTAGTTTTAGCTCTCTGCTCATTTTTACATGCTGCCAGGGTCAAGGCTAGTATGGAAATGGTCAACAGGGGCAAAATAGGTGAGGGAGAATAAAATGAGGGATGACCAGGGTAGTAGACACGATTTCGGTGTCTACATTTTCTTTGAGAAAGCTGCATACCATTTCAGACGTAGTATGCTTGGTTGGGATGGCCTCCACCCACTTAGTAAAATAATCTATTGCCATGAGGACATAATCATGTCTGGCACTTGAAGATGGGTTGACTACCTCAATGAATTCAATACCCCACTACTGAAATGATTCCTTGATCACTACCGGCTTGAGGGGCAATGCAGGAAGTTTAGTCTTCCCAATGAATTGTTGGCACAATTCACACCTACGTACCCATTTATAGGCATCTTGGAAAAGCATGGGCCAATAATACCTTGCTCTTATAATTTTATGCACTGTCACCAGTGTAGAAAAATGTCCCCCACAAGCCAGATTGTGGAAAGATTCTAAGAGTCTTTCTTGTTACACCTTGTCAACACAACGAAGAAATGCCCCATCCAAGTTTCTCTTGTAAAGACCATTATCCCACAGAACATAATCAACTGCTTTCAATTTAATATTTCATTTCTCTTTAAAAGAAAGATGAGCGGGACACTCACCATATGTCAGAAAATGAGCAATGTCAGAATACCACTCGTCAGTAGTGGCAACAAAGAGGACCATAGGCATGCCTTCGATCTCTACTTCTTCACTTTCTGCTTCACCTAGAATGTTGTTGGCAATCAATTGGCAAAGACCCTTTCCCTATACGAGTTTGGTTGGTTTGATGTCCAGATTAAACTCTTGAGTTTTGGCAATCCAGTTACCTCTCTTCATACCAAACTCCTGCTGAGTCAAAATAGATTTTAATGTTGTGTCTGGTACAAGAACTTCAATGTGAGAGTTTAAGATATAAAACTTGAAATGCTTGACCGCTTTGACCACAGCGTATGCATGCTTCTCCATAAGAGAATATTTTAGCTCATGATCCTTGAGTGGACAACTCATGAATGAGATAGGAGATTCTGCACCTTCAAAAAAAATTTGGACCAAAATAGCTGATAGTGTATGTTCGGAGGCATAACTATATATTTTAAAACTTTTAGTATAATCTGGATAGACCAAGACTGGTGCACGAGCGATTACTTCCTTAATCTCTTTGAACACTGATTTACCCTCAGCAGTCCACCTAAATGTAGCATTGCCCTTCATCATGTTGACAATGTGACGGGTTTTTTTTGCAAACTCAGGAATCAACTTTTAGAGAAAATTCACCTTTCTAAAGAAAGAGTGAACTACGGTCTTGCTAGTAGGTAGAGTAAGTTCTTAGATGGACTTGACTCTTTCTAAATCAATTTTAATACCTTCTTGGGACATGATGTGTCTGAGAAGTTTCCCTTCAGTTACTCCAAAGACAAATTTCTTTGGGTTTAAAGAGATACCGTTCTGACGACAACGTTCCAGTATGTTTTGCAAATGGTGAACATGCTTAGAACAATATTTTGAAAACACTGTCAAAGCATCTAAGTATACTACAATGAATTTTCACATCTCATCTTTGAAAGTGAGATCCATCACCTTTTGAAATGTGGCGCCTGCATTTATCAGACCAAAAGGCATTCTTTGATAAGTGAATGTGCCCCAAGGTGTGGTGAATGCTGTCTTGTGCTGATCTACTTTTTTAACTTCGACCTGATTATACCCCAAAAAACTGTCTAGCATTGATAACATTTTTGAACCTCTTACCATCTGCAAGACTTGATCCATAATAGGAAGGGGGTAGTTATCTTTTAAAGATAACTGGTTTAAGTTTCTAAAATCCACACAAATTCAAATTTTGCCATTCTTTTTTCTGACAGGCACTATGTTGGCAATCCATGTTGAGTGATAGATTGGAAAAATTATCTGGGCATCAAGCATCTTCTGCATCTCATCTAAAATAGTACCTGAGATTTTTGGATTATATTTGCCTGGATTTTTGCTTATAAGGTATAGAGTTGGCTTTCAGGGGAATGTCGTGACAAATGTCATTTGGCTTGAGTGATTTCAGATCATCGTAGGAATAGGCCAATACATCCATATATTGGTGGAGTAGACTAGCAAGCTCAAATCTTTCTTTGGGAGTGAAACATTTCTCAATTTTTACCATCTTAGGATCGCGCTTGGTTCCCAAGTTGACCTGATCAAAATCTTGGAAAGAATTTGAATTTGTTCGTTGTTTAGTAAACCTATCATGGTTATCAAACAACTTCTCTAGGGAAACCAAAATTTTGGAAATCTTATTCCTCCTAAGCTATAGGAAATCCTTACCTATGTTTACATTGGTCTCAGGAGTTGTTTCACATTCTCAGAGTTCACTACCTTCAAAATACAGTTCTTCAAAACTATCCTTTTGCTCCAAAAAGGTGATGATTTGATCATCGTTGTTAAATACTTGCCAGTGGCTGGCATTATCTGGTACACTTGGCTGAAAGACCAGTTTAATAGTGTACCTATCTCCCTTAAAGTTTGGGTGAGAGACTAGAAGGGTGGCAAAGACAACCAATGCATCTGCCCGGTCATTGAATTCCCTTAGAATGGTAGAGATGTTGAAAGTGTCAAAATTTTCAATCTGATCCCAGACCAGGTTGCAATAGTGGCACAATATTTCATTTTTTGTCTAATAGAGGTTCCTCACCTGGCAGACTATCAACTCAGCATCCCCTTTAGCATGGAGTAGCCTAATGCCCCTTTCTCTGGCAGCCTATAGTCTAAGCAATAGGGACTCGTACTCAGCCGTGTTGTTGGTATTGTTAAACTACAATTTGTAGGATGAAGGAATAATGTCTCCCTAAGGAGATACCAGTACAACCCCGACTCTTGAACCAGTAGAGGAGTAGTTGCCATCAAATTCTAAGGTCCATACCTCATTAGATGCTGCCTTTTCTTTGAAAACTCCTTTGTTTTGGGAAAGAGGCTCTTCCATGTGTATATTTTGATTTGTTGATTTTTTCGCTGCACCAACTGAACACAATCTCAAGTCATTACCCATAAGAGTTTCATCAGATGTCTCATGGGTTTCGTCTATAGATAGGAAGTAGTTGCCCATGCTTGAGAACTCAAATAAAATTTGAGCTTCTGGTACTGACGATCGGGTAACTACATACTCTTTTTCAAGAAGCAACTTCTTCATGACACCTTGAACTGGAATCCTTGCTTCTGACAAGTCCATATTTAGCTCACCTCCAATATCTTTGTTGAAATTCCACCCAAGTAGGATGTCGTAAGATGATGGAACATCGGACACTAAAACCATCATTTTTATCCACTTTTCTGGAAAAGTCGTGAAGGCATATTGAGCATCTTTTATTTGACCAAAGAGAGGGACTTGCTTATTTTCCATGGAAAAATATCTCCCAAAATTTTTGGTCAAAGTCAGGCCAAGAGAATCCACCACTTTTACGGGCATGACATTATCTGAAGCTCTAGAGTCTATAATACAATTACTCATTTTATAACCATTTATAAGTAGGGAAACATAGAAAGGTTCTATTTTCCTGGGAGCGACAGGAGGAGTCACAACAAGATTGTTTTGGGCTAGTTTATCTTTAGGGGGATCATGAATAGCCTTCAAAGAACCTTGTCCTACAGGGACGACATTATTTTTCACATATTCTACTAACCTATCAAACTGTTCTAGGTTAGCCCTCAAATATTCAACCTCTGTCATTTGAATTTTAGTCTTTCTATAATGATCAATTATAAAAAATAATTGAAAATAAATTGAGGCAAAGGAAAAGAGTCCATCATCAGGGACTTTAATAGGTGTGGTACTAGTCTGGGCAATGGAAGTGGAAGGTTGGAGGTACTTACTTTTTTATAGGTTACCTGATCCTTTGATTATGGAGGCAATGGGGTCCCTCGTTTGGCAATAGAAACTGATTGTCGGGGTTCCTCCTCTTCCCTTCCTTTGTCAGTCTATGAAGCTGATTGATTTTGAGATCTGGTGAAAATAGCGTAATATCCATCCAAACCCTCCCCTTTACTTCCAGCTTCATCCTGGTAATCTAGGAAACTGATATTGGAGTCACCAGCTAATTATTTTTCCTACTCATTGAAGAGATTAACATCTTCTTGTCGGTCCAACTGAGGTTGAAACAAATTGTCGTGCTCAGCCTCCAAGTAACTGACCACTGAATTATTAGGTGCTGCTTCAATGGCCAATCTCCTTGGAGGGGGAGGTAGGCGATTGGATTGCCCTTGGTTCTCGGTAGCATTACCCTAATATTACTAATTCTGAAATGTTCTCCTAGGTGCATCTTGATAGGTAGGAGCAGACGTACCTTGGGATATTTGCCTCTTCAAAGCTATCAGTTCATTCATCAATTTCTACACCATAGGATTTGTAGTACCTGAAGAACTTTCAACAGATGAAGAGAATTTATTTTTACTAGGGTCTTTTTTGATCTTACCTACTAGGATAAGATCATCCTCAATCTCAGTAGCCAAACTTTGAGCCAAAGCTAGATCCATAGGGCCAGCTAGCCTCAACAGGAAATTTACTTCAGGAAGCTACGAATTGATAAAAAAACACTTGAGATTTTCTGGCGTGGGCTGAGCCACAGTTGGAATTCAGTTTCTCAACTTGTTGAATTTAGCTATGAAATTCCTCATAAGTTCTTGGGATTCTTTTTTCAATTGTGTTAGCTAAGCCAACAAAGTGTGTGCATCTTCAGTAGGTTTAAACCTAGCTTCAAATTTGGACTTGAGCGTATCCCAGTCTATTACTGACCTGGCCTACAGGTGATAGAACCAATCTGCGGCAGCTCCTTGCAAAGTTTCCACAAAAATTCTAACTACTACATCCTTGAATTCCATGCCAATCATGCCACATGATATGGAGAAAGTGGAAATATGCTCATCGGGATGAACCTTTCCATCACCAAAAAACTTATGAATTTTTTTTCTATAACTACGAGATAGTTCATGCAGAGGTGCAGTCAAATTGAGAGGACCAAAAGAATTACCCCACGGTCCTTGAGCCATTATGTTAGGATGATTAAATGGTGGGATAACAAACCTTGGTAGGGTATTTATAGGTAGGGTATGATTAACAGTAGGAAAAGAAGCTCTACCTTATGTCGGTGACTTGATAAGGCTAGGAGGAAAACTCCTAGAACATTGGAGGAAAGGTGACAGAGGAAAGAGATCAAAGTTTATTTGTTGTGCCAACTCAAACATAGGGTCAAAAACACACTTAGATCATTGGCTTCTAGTGTAGCGTGGAGTTGCCAGATTTTAAATAGAAAAGGGACTAAAACTACTTCAAGATGGAGCTTGAGGCTTCAAAATGCACATTTGATCCCCAACAGAGTCACCAAAAAACTGTTGGGTGAATATTTTGTCGTCAACTAACTGATGACAAAGTGGGTATATCAACCATAGCATAGGGAGATTTATACCACGAAAAGTATGGGTTTACCAGATCTGGACGAAGTAAATATCTCCTCTCATCAAGGGGAGGTTCCCTATAAATATTTATGTGCTATATGTATGTATATAATTAAATAGAAAATAACATATGGGGTGGTATAATAGCATCTACCTCTCTTTTTTTAGAGGTAATGTACAAAGAACAAAAGAAGGATATCCTGATCCTTAGCTAACAACACTCCTCTTCTTTTAAGAATGGTATTAAATGGGAAGCAAAAAATCACCTGAAGTAATAAAGTTCACAAGAACAATTATGCAAGCACAAAGTCTTCCGTAGCTTCTTTCACCAATCTAGAACAGGCGTAACCATAGAGTGAAATGAAGCACAAAGTCTTCACCTAAAACTACAAAATATAACTGAATCTCAAAGATAAAATTAGCTCAAATTCTATCCTCTACCTTTTAGAAATGCCCTCAGATAATATTAACACACCCACTTTGCTTATTAAATCAGATAAACAAGAGATTATCAGGAAAGAGAACATAAGAAACTGTTTCCTAGACAACATAGATAACTTCAACACAAAGTCTGAAATAAACCTACATCTCATTCATTCAACAAAATATGATTTACAAGTTTGAGCACAAAGTCTCAAAAATTGCTTCAATTTCGGCAGAGTGTTTTCTCTCTATTTTTCTAATATCATTTACAAATGAGGTCTCCACTATATATAGGGAGAAAATCCTCACAAACTAGAAAATAATAAAATACAAAAATATCTCAATCAAAGATGACTCATCTTTGACTTTGAGATATTTTTTTGAAATATTTACATGTAATTACATCTTACAAAATTGCATGCACTTTTCACAAAACAAAAGTGCATAAGGAAAGAAGAAGAAAGACAAAGAAAAATTTAGTTCTTGCTGCCAGATTTCTTCATATGGGCATCGTACATAGTGATGGATGCCTGAATTTCTACGCTGTCTGGCACAACCGTGTTCTTGGAGATGATTTTGGCTCTGATTAATGCATCCTTCAATGATGTGATGGCCTTAGCATGACCAGTTAACCTAGATTTTAGATTTTCCAAAGTTAACTGAGCGTCTAGAATATTGTCCACAGAAGACATTGAGAAGGATTTTTTTTCAAAATCTCTTCGAATCATCTCTTTGAAACTCTAAATCATTTCTTCTACCAGAAGGAACTGATTATCCTTAGAGGTTAGGTTGCAAGGTAGCTCTTCTAGTTTATTTAGCAGGTTGGTGTCACTCTTTTCACTAGCCTCCCTGAAAGCCTTGAGATCATTAATTAAATCTTTGAGTACTTGGATCATGAAAATCAGTGACTCCTTGATCTCAACATAAGAGTCCTTACTGGAGATGACACTGATAGATATCAAGGTGATTTTCTTCAGATCCTTCATCTCCTTCCATTTGCTAAGATCCTTTTTTGAACTATCAATCTCCTGAGAGATAAGAGAGACAAAGTCATCTAACTCTGCTCTTACCTTCCTCATCTTACCCATCCTTTTTGCAACCTCTGATAGCAAAGAAACTCCCTGAGTATGCATTCTTTCAATATAATTATTTAGGACTTTTCCCTTCAAGTATGTCTTCTCTACTTTTTGAATGACTGGGTCATCTACGGAGAAGGCCTCTGGAGTTGTCGCTTCAGGGGGAAGAGTGAACCTTCTTATTACTGCCATTAGTTGCTCTATCTTGGCCTTGTAATAATCTTTCATCTCCTTCTCTCGGTCAAATTTTTAGACCATGATGTCCATAGCAGATTGAAGGTCACTTTTCTCACCTTCATGAGTAACTTTGCGAAGTTCAACATGAGAGATGGAATAGCTACTCGTTTTTAAACCCTCAAGGTTTGCATCCTGTGGAGGCTTGACAATTTCTAGAAAATTTTGCCCTTTTTCTTCGACCAATTTTGAGAAGATCCTTGGCCTCTTAGGAGCTTTAGCTTTCACCGGCACTATTTTGCCAAAGTTGAAGTCATCTGGAGATATGGCCAACTCTTTTATTTTAGGGGTGAAATCTAACATCCAAGGTGGGAGAGAAGTACCTATTGTGGCAATGGTTCCCTCAGTTGGTGTTACTGCGGTAGCTTTTACACTGCTAGTAGTGACAGTGGTCATAGTTGGAGTAACTGGCAAAATTGTACCAACTACTAATTCTGGCTCTTGTGTAGGGCTTTCTGCCAAGTTGAAAGAAGGAGATGATAATCTTGGAATAGACCTAGAAGAGCGAGGAGAACCTCCAGAAGTGCCCTAATTATCGCCAAATATGACTCTGGAAGGAGAAGCAGCTCCAAAAGAGGGAACACTAATCAGAGAGATAAGAGAAGAGGGTACCACAAGAGACTGAGGGGGAGAAGGAGAGACACTCTTGAGCAGCTGTGCTTCTTCTTGTGAGAGTGGAGGTCCAGTGTTTAGTTGCCCTGACAGTTGATCATCTATTTCCATTGGCTGGGCTACCTGTGTCTGAGGGCTCTGTTCCTCAATTCCTTTAGCTACCGATTCAAGTTCTTCAGTAGTCTTTGGTTTCTTAAACACAAAGATGATTTTAGGCTTGTGAGGCCTAGAAGGGGAAGGTACATCACCTTTGTTCTTGGTTCTATTCTCTACCTTCTTTTTCATCTATGCTTGGTACTCAGCCTTAGATCCTGTGATGAATTCTTTCAGGACGATCCCTTTGGATGCTAACCAATCATTGGTGTTAGCCAATATTGGTTCAAATCTTTTTATCAAAAATGTTAGCTCTTTTTGAGACCACTGAGTTGGAAGAAGAGGGGAACCATCAACCTTTTCAGCCAAGTATTTGCTATTGATGATATTTTCATCATCGATCAGACTAGAGGGGATCTCTGCAAGCCCCAAATATTCAATCTACTCTAGAGTCAGCCTGTAAAAGTCCATTTTTTTATTTATTCGGTCGTCCTCAGGTCGATCTAGATATCTTCAATCATGGGCTCATGGAACTGATTTTTCCATCTGATTTTGTCCTTGACTCCCCTGTAGTCAAATTTTTCTCTTCTCTTGAATGGTTTTAGAGTGACCATGTGCATTTCTATTTCCATGACTTTGGCTTTGGCTGTTGTTGCAATGGAATACCTACCAATTTTTATTGGAAACCTAAAGCCTAGTTTCTTCAGCTCCATTTGTTTGGCATGCATGACAATTAGTTATCGGCAAAGTTCCATTAGTACCAACTTATTTGAAGGGAACCTGGGGAGCATATAGGGGTAGCCTTGGAAAAAGCCAACCCAAAGATAGTAGAAGGTGGAAAATTAAAGGAACATGTAGCCATAATCATTGACCACTGTCTAAGCCTCATCTGATACTCTCTTTTGCTCAAGCTGAGGGTCGAAGAGGCATAAAAATACGGTGAAGAAGGCATCATTTATCCTTTTAAAATGGCGGGTTGATCCTTGTAGAGTCAGCTGCGGGTAATATGAGTACACTGGGGTTGTCTTTCTATTCCCCTCTATGGTTAAGCCTGAAAAATTTCACATTGTGGTAGCTATGTACACAAGGTACGAAGTCATATAAAACTTGTAAAAAATCTATACCTTGGTTAACTGCTCATGGAGGGTGTTGCTGATTTGCTCTCCCCAAAAGATGACCTATTTGCCTTGGAGGATGCTTTTAATGAATGGGTACATCCATTCATGGAATAGTGAAGAAGACAAGAGGCCTCGTACTCTACTAAGAAGGGTGATCAAGTCACCAACCTCCTCAATGAAGTCACTCCTCAAAAAGTTTTGTAACCATCTTGATAAGTTGGTCCTAGGGGTCTTCAACCATTTGTAGTTCATTACTTTCTTTGCCCTCTTAGGGTCTTTGTCGTATTCCTTCTAGGCATTCATGAAGTCAATCTTAGTTACTTCAGTGGCTGGAGGGCACATGAAGACTTTATCGATGAATTTGGGATCCAATTAAATCACCACATTGCCGCTGGCATCTGAGACCGACCTAGTCTCTTTGTTGTAGAAGCAGGCACATTAGAGAACAAACTATGTATGATGTACTACCACCAAAAAAGTGGCCACCAGGTGGATGTTACTCTCAACGATTCTCTTTATCCCGGTGCTTGGGTTCATCGCCTTTGTTTGAGCTATGAATTCAGCCATGTCCACATGGCCAATTTTGGTGTCCCAAATGTCATCAACATTTGAGGAGACTGACGTGAGTGGGAAGACACCTTGATATTTGTATTTCATGGTCTTTGCCTTTTTTAGAGATGCTTCAGACATGGGAACTAGTTTTGGTCAGACAGGTGTCGATGAGCAAGAGTTCTTTGAAGGTACTATAGACATGATTATGAGATTAGAGGAAAGTGGATGAATGGGGAAAATGCAATTGAAGTGATCATGGTCAACGGAGGTCACTTAAAAAGGCCAAGTTGGAAAAAGGACTAGAAAATGAGGAAGAAAGGGAAAGAAAAAGACAACACAGAAAATCCTCCAGAGTTAGGAAAATCTGGAGGAGGGATGCACGAGCGACAAAATTTGTTGCCCCTATAGGTTGGAGTAAAAGAGATGCAAGGGCAGCAAAATTTGCTTCCCATGCATGTTTGGCCTGCACAGGTGGCAAATTTTGCCACCCTTATAGGCTAGAGGAGAAAGAGGTAGGGGTGGCAAAATTTGTCGCCCCTACAAGAAAGGACTTCATAGGCGGTAAAATTCACCGCCCTTACAGAAAAAGAAAGAAACATGGAGGGGCGGAAAAGTTTACCGCCCCTATAGGTAAGGACTGCATGGCAGGGGACGCAAGGGTGGCAATTTTTGCCACCCTTGCGCATAAGGATTGCTTGGGTGGAAAAATTCACCACCCTTGTTGCTAAAAAGGCTTGGGGTCTGAGGCACGGGTGGCAAAATTTTCCACCCTGGATGGCATTGAGAGGAAACCCATGGGTAAAAGAGAGGGATGGCATTTTAAGCCATCGCTGGAGGTAGGTAGGCATGGAAGGTAAACTGGGGGGGAAGGGACTCAAGAAGAAAACAACAAAAACTCAAAATAAAATGAAAAGAAGAAAAAGATGCTGAGATAGAAGAAGAAAAGATGATAAAAAGTAAAAACAAGACCTACCTAGAAATCTGCACATGCCACAAGGTCAAATCTGCCAAGTCACACTTCAAGTCATTCGCTAGATCATCTAGATGCGAAGGGCAGGAGGAGAGGAGGAAGCAATGAGAAGAAATGGGGCTCAAATCGGTTTATATGGGGTGAAAAACAACCCCAACAACCTGCCGCATGTGGTAATAAATGTCGTGCATAGAAATTGAGGCATGCTTGTGTCGCAAAATTTACCGCCCTTGCATGTTTTGGTGAGTTTGAACGTAGGGGTGGCAAAATTTGCTGCCCTTGCAGGTCAAGAGGCAAGGGTGACAAAAATTGCCGCCCTTGCTTTACAAAGGTCAAAATGCACTGGCAGAAAAATTTGCCTCCCGTGCACGAAACAGAAGAAAAGACCAACTCTGGAAGAGGCAGTCTGGGGGAGGGGTTCCTTGGTCGCAACGAGATCGTAGTCACTCTCACGTTACTAGGCCAAGATGAGGACAAATTCAAAACTTGTCTCATAAACAAAATTAGAGAGACAAGATGAAATGGACAAGTTTCGTAGGGGGTTGTTCCCAAAAATGGGCTAATCTGATTTTGGAAACAACACTTAATAAAATCCAAATCATTCTCTAAAGTTACTAATACTCTAGGTTCACTATAAATGAACACCTTCTCAAATTTTACCTTTGGTTGGCTGTAGGTGGCTAATTTCAAATGAGAGGACCCATGTAAGTGATCATTAGACCTTGAAACATCACTAATAAACTTGTCATAATGGTATATATACCCATTGGTATTTTTTTCACTCAATAAGGTCTTTAAAACATGGTATATTCCTTTTTTATCCTTAATATATCAATGATCACTCAAAGGTTTGAAACCTATAGATGACAATAGATAAACTCAGTGCTTAAATGGGCAACTTTGATGCACCCAAAAACTATCTTCCACTAATACCCTTGACCCCCTATTTTGAAAAGGTCTTCTATTATGTATAGGATACTAGGTTTTTCAATTTAAATGCCTCAAATCCTTTTTAAACCTTGTTACAATATGTCTACAAAAGGGCTTGGATCTCTATTTTCACTTTTTTAGGGAAAAGATCCTTGAATCCAGTCTTTACCTCTTCAAAAACACTCTGAAACTTATTTTTCCCTTTTGACACCTCAAAAAACTTTTAATGATTGTAAAACATGTTATGATTAAAGAGGAGGCCTTACCATATTCCAAACTTCCATACAAGTGCCTTAAAAGTTCTATAATGTCACCTATAGGTGAGTATTTGCATATATAAGCAATGAAGCAAACTTGGACAATATACAAGGTACAAAGGTTTATGATCAATTTTATACCCTCACAAATTGTTCAAATGGACTCCACACACCATTAAAATATTTAAACACCAATCCAAATTTCCATCTCAACATGACATCATCAAGGAGGCTCATGTAGGTGTGTGTGAACTATATGTAGATAGTAAGCATGAATTGAAGCAAAATATATGGATGGATGGCCTCATGAACAACTCCAAATCATTTTAAATCCTTATAATTAATGATTTACATTAATGATATATTAATAAAATATCCAAAACATCCATTCCAATGTGAAAACCTCTTGCAAACATCTAGAACATAGTAGGCAAGGGTATTTAATGACTAGTTTATGTGGTGCATGAGTTAGCAACCAATCTTGCATCTCCTTTCGACATTCAAATGAAATATATCCAACTCTTAATGACTTGAAAAAACTAATACACCCTAATTAAAACTCCATGAACATGGTGGGCAAGCCCCATACATGTGACTAGAAGTAAGAGTGAGTGAAGGATTGACAATGAGAAAGGCAAGACTGAATATTTGTTCAAACATGGTGTGATGAAAACAAACATGAAAACAAGTGATCATATTTACTTGGGACCTGTGGGAAACCATATTATATCTACATGAGACCTCTATAGGGAACCAACATTCTAAATGTAAGGAAAACTTTGACTGAGACCTCACATGGTGACACCTTCATACAACATGAGATGACTTGCTCATCAAAACACCATGAAACTTGAAAAAAATAATGAATAACATATGATAATATATAAAACATCCTCTGGAGTGAACATCACCAATTGGATTGTGTGAACATGTCTAAATTAGAGTAAAACCTATAGGGTGTAGGAAATAGTAAGCATAAAAACACAATCATCTTGTTAGAGATAGTTCATAAAGCATAGTTAATAAATAATTTCACTCTCATATGGAAAATAATCTATCTAAGTTTAATATCACCTCTCAAAGTCATTTGACTTGAAACTTCTCCAACTATCCATGCCAAGCATAAACCTACTGACCACTTTTGTGTGTATAAAAAAGAAAGAAAAGAGAAGAATGGTTTTATATTTAATTTTTCACTTATAAAGAATTTAAAACATTTAATTTAGTTTTATTAAGATTAATATACATTTCATGACCTTCTCCCACATGTCACCTTCCCTCATGGGTCATACAAGTGCCAAACTCCCTCTTTTTCAGTTGGTTTTTTTAATTTCATCTAGATAACCTACAAGATTTAGATGGGTTTGACATCCCTAATATGTAATCTAAACTATTATACATTTTAAATTAAATCAAGACACTTATACACCTTGAAAAATATGCCACTTGTATTAATGACCCCTAAATGGCTTCTAAATGACTCAAAATGACACATTGACTAATATGATTAAGACCAAGGCTAATATAGCATTAAATTACATCAAAAGACAAATAATACACCTTATAACATAATAATATACCAATAAAACATCTAAGAGATATGTTTTTACTTATAGGGATCCCAATTTCACTTGTATGGTCGAATTTAGTCAACAAGTAACATTGACACTATGACCTTAGTAGCCCTGTTTGGAGGCTTTATTCATATTTAAAGGAGTTACATCATAATAATATATTTCACCAAGATATTTTTCATACATTAATGCCATTCAATATTTAAATTAGATCAAAATGTATAATTTTTTTCACTTTTTCACACATAGGGCTATAGGTGCACATTAGGCCTCTTAATTACAATATTGAGATTGTAACTTATTTAATAGGATTATTGACATTTTGGTTATATTTAAAAGTAATGGAGATTTAATTAATACTAATATTGACCATATACAAACCTCCTTAACCCATTCTCCAATGCTTATGTATTTTTTTCTCTGAATCTAACCATTCAACTACTCAAACTTGTAGATGCTTCTAAAATATTTAAGCTTTATCATACACTTTGTCTTTGAGTTGATATATCATGTAGTTTATGACTAAAAATTATTTTAGGATAATTTTGATACTATTCGTCTTGATTTTAGGCTTTTCAAAGTGAATAATTACATTGACCTATCAATAGCCTCTCTTCTTAAGCTTGCACAACTATAGGGTTCTCTTAGTTATTTTTATGAACATCTTACCTTTGTTGAAACCATTAGTCACTATGAGTGAGTGTGTAAATAATTTATGGCCCATTTTATGATTTTATGAGGCAATAATTGATTTATTAATTTCAAAACACCTTTTTCTTTAGAATATTTTGATTCTTTTGATCAAGAATGTTGAGCTACTAGTCTACAGAGCTGTAGGGCTACATTCTCCATCATTTTGATCATTTATTACATTTTCATAGGTTAAAATAACCCCATGAATTCATCATACACCCATAAATCCTATTTTTAGGGTCAAATTATTGCTTAAGACATCTAAAATGCCTCCAAGCACCTATTTCTATCTTACAATCCTTGTTTGGTCTTCATTAATTTATTTTCTTCTTTTATGTCCTTTGATCACCTTATAATGTGAGAAAAAAGACTCCAATGTGCTTTGATGACTCCATCCATGTTCATAAAATATTATTTAGTCTTCAAATCCTATTTATTGATACAAAGTTTATGTCTTTTATCTTTTTAATTACTCTAGCTTGTAGCTCTGTAGTTGAACCTCTAATTCTACCAAGACTTGAGGATGTCTCCAATATATGTGTGTGTGTGTGTGTGTGTGTGTGTGTGTGTGTGTGTGTGTGTGTGTGTGTGTGTGTGTGTGTGTGTGTGTGTGTGTGTGTGTGTGTGTGTGTGTGTGTGTGTGTGTGTGTGTGTGTGTGTGTGTGTGTGTGTGTGTGTGTGTGTGTGTGTGTGTGTGTATGTGTGTGTGTATGTATGTATGTATGTATAAAAAGACTAGTATGAAATCTATGAGGTTATTTGATTTTTTTAATTCTCAATGGTGAGTATAAACATCTAAAATTGTACTGGAGGGTTATCCTCTTCACTTATAGGTATGTAGGTCTCTGTTATACCTATCACCTTGAAAATTCTTTAGAAATTCTTATCTTTAGTGATTTTTCATTGTTATTCCTATTCAACACTTTGGAGACTTATTAGACCTCTTCACTCTTACAATAGACCTCAAAAACTTAAAATTCATCATAAAATTTACCATTTATCTTCATTCTTATACCTACAATATTAGTCTAGACAAGGTGTTTATAGAAACTTGCATGTTTTCATCTTGTTATGGAGTTTTCAATACTTTCTGGGCTTGATAGGCCTATTTATGATGCTATAAGACAATGAATATATTGTGGGAATTTACTAGTATAGCCTTAGTTATTGGAATCCCTAAAAACATTAATAATTTCATTATCTTCAACCTATAACCTGCCTTAAAAAGGATATTTATCCCCTTCTCAAAAGTGTTAAGTGATGATGGAGGATTACTTTAAAGAATTTTACACACACTTTAGTACTCACCCAATCATCCAATTTCATTTTGGATCATTCTAACACATTTTAACAATCAAAAACCATGTGTATGTGGTTTTAAAAGGGTTTAAAGGCACCTTATGCTCTTAATGATAGTTCATAGAGCATATCCATTCAAAGATAAAAATAATTAATGGAATTTAAAGGGAATAAAGACCCCTATCAAACCTTAAAATAATTCAAAACAACTCTCTCTCCTCTAAGTACCGAGTGAAAACTGATTGACTTTCTTGAGCTACCAAGAAACCTGATGGTTAAATGGAGTGGTTTTTCAATTTGTTTGGACTTGTAATTCCTTCCAAAGTATCAATTTTACCTGGATAAGGTAATAGTATTATTAAAACATTTGAAAACACTTTAGGTGATCTCTCATTCAATTTTCAAGTTCTTAAAACTTATTGAAACTACCTCTTCAAGAGAGGATGAAATGAAAACCTTCATTATAATTATTATTAGTCTAGATTTTACCCTTAAATCTATGGTTTTTTATTCCTACCTCATCCATTTGATATAATGGGATCACCTATAGGTGTGGGTGGCCTAGTTGATGAGGTGAACCTCCAATTTTGGGGCTAGCTCCCCTAGTGCTTCAATTATAGCTATATTCCTAAAACTACTGACTTATGGATGAAAAGAGATATAATATGATGCATTAATCAAATCCTAAGCTAAGGGGAGGTAATACACCATAAATTTGTTTTTAACTCTAACTGATCCTTTTAATAACATTTGAGAATAAGACAAGGACTAAATATTAGATTACTCTCTCCTCGAGACTCCTAAGCATCAATACTTTATATAGAGGCTATGTATAATAGATTCAACTTGAGGATGCATGGAAAGTCTTCTCTCATGACACTAACAATCATATTCTACTTCAAACATAGTCACCAACACTTCTACACACCATATGACTTATTTAGACAATCTCCTAGCAATTAGGTGAAGGCAAGGACCTACAAAGGAAGATGAAACTCAATCACTTATACAAATCAACAAACATAGAGCACACTAATCTAGAAAGATAAATTTGAACTGATCTTTATATTGATTCAAAAGGTTTTCAATATATAGTTTGGGCAAAGTTTCATTATACGCAACTGAGGGATGCTTAAAATGGCATTTGAGTCTTAATTTATAAAAAATGAGCAAGAGAAAGAGAGTAAAATATAGTATGGAAGTGTCATGTAGAGGTAATAATGATCTTTGTTCACTCCACCATTAGTTATAGGCATCAATAACAACTCCATGCTCTTTCTTCATGTGTTGCCTTGGCTAGTTGGTGGTCTTCAATGAGATTTTTAGGTATGGAGGTGTACTAGATAGGAGTTAATTTAGTCTTGGTTCATCCAATTCAAATAATGAGTTTTAAAACCTAGTTAACTACTCTCATTTTATTAGCTACAAGGAAGAAATTTAGTCCATCATGGCCTTCATGAAACAATAATTATCTAATCCATCTTTTTCATGTCAATAAGGTTTAATAAAATCACCCCATCCTCCATTATGGGTATTAAATGTGACTAATAACCTCCATGAGTAATTTACAAGGGTGTTCATGACATTAATTTATTACCTTATCAGCCCTCTATACCAATAGACATCCTTTCTTGTTGACCAAACAGGCCTACAAGGCAACTAGGCCTAGTCACTTGATGCTAGCTACTTGGGTGACCATGAGAATTGCATAAAAACCTTAATAAAATGTAAATTAGTATGTTTTAGGTATGATAAATCATTTAACACCATGATATGTTCTTTCCCAATAATGCATAAATGCAACTTTTAATCATTTAGGTGACTAGGTCACCGTTCACTAGCCCTTCTTGATTGGATTTTTAGTATAGACCTATAGGAACATTTCTAAGATGAACTGAGATTAATTTTTTATATTCTAAGTTTAAATAAATTTTATAATACCCTCTTTAATGATATACAACTAATTATCCAACCCTATACCTTGAAATTAACACTAAATCTTGTAAAAATAATGTTTATGCTGGATCTGTACAATTGTTAGTACAAACTAATACTAGGGTAGGACACTCTCAAAGCATAAAATAATTTAAAGGTATCTCCCAAGAAAATTTAAGGAATTTGAGTGATTTTTTATTCCATTGGGTCTCTATTAGGATTTTAGCAAGGTTTTGGGGGGTTTGAACTCTTAACAACAATTCATAAATGTTAGGCCTTCAACCTATGAGCTAATGCCACTATCTTTTACTGGAAAAGACCCTTTAACCTTACCACATGCTCAATACTCCTTACATATCCTATGTATAATTTTGAGAATAATAAGGTACTCCTCAGGTGACTCCTTTTCTTTCTATGCACTCTCAAGTCAGTTTTAGGCCAAAATGGCCAATCCTAAGTTTTTATGTACAAACCAACACCTCTTGCATATAAAAAACCTTGAAATATGATTTCATGTTGGTTTAATGTCCCATTCAATCCTTCTTATCCTTTGACATCAATATTCAAGTAGTCATGTTTTGAGAAGGGTATTAGACCAACATGCCTAATGACATGGTTCTTAGGTTTTGTATTTAAAATGGATTTATGAGAGCACTTGGCCACCTCTAAGATTATGTAATCATCCTCTTAGAGACTTTGGGTAACTTGTGTTGTCTTGGTTAATCCAATTTATTCCAATTCAAGTATGTATAGTAAGTTAATTAGGCACTTAGGTACACGTGTAGTTGACTATTAGATGTGGATACCCTTGTAGGTTCTAATTATACAACACAATTTACCTATTAGTTACTATCACCCTTTATAATCATGTAAAACAATCAAACTTATCCAATTTATTTTACATAGGCTTACAATAATCCTCCTTAGTTTTATAGTAGTCTTATTCTAGGTTTGATCTATATACTATATACCCTATACATGCAAACCAATTTCTCATTTAGATGATCATGGGACCTAATTAGACTATCAATATCATTTATAGACTCAACCATCTAATTTTAAAGCATTTAATGGCATAATTCCTTCATCAGGTCCTGATCAAGGTTTAGGAAGGGTTTTAATGGCCTACCATCTTAATGATGGTTCATAGAGTAAAGGACTCAAAAAAAAAACTTATTTCCATTTACATTGAGCCCATAAATCCCTTAATAACTCCAAAATATCTCCTGGTCCCATGTAACTTATACGATTAGTTATGATTGAAAATTGGTAGTCTTTAATTATTTACTATGCATTCTGTGTGGGTTGACAGTGTTAGGGATTGTTCATAGATTTGAGATCTTGAATTAAACTCTTTATTTCATGGATATTAAGTTCATATGGGTCCAAAACTCCACCTAAGATAACTATGACTTACTCATCTTTCTATGTGAGATATGAACATTGGAGTTCGTAGCTCAAAATAGTAGATTGGGGTAGTGGAGATCGAGAGGGTAATGGGACCAAAAGAACCTCTTTTCTAGATTTGTTTATCTATAACACCTTCCTTATGTCTAATATCCTAATTATACACCTCTTCATGACCTTATGACTACCATGGGGGTTTGATTCTATCACAAGGATGAAGATGGCATCTTGAGGGCTCAAGGAAGGCTTTAAGCTTTATAGCCCTAAACTAAGTCTTAGGAATTTGAGTCACCTGTAGGTTTGTTGGTGTATTTAATGTTATAATAACACCATTTTACATCTATTTTAACCCTTTTTCATTTGTCTTCAACTTACTAAACTCCCATATATATCCCTCTCTTTTAGGCCTGCCATGATCATCATTACCTAGCCTGAGTGTTAGTTGTTCCACTAGAGGCTTGAGTATTTTTAATTTCCTCCATTACTAATGGATTTTAAATCTCACATAACATGTTATATATTTTTAGTAACACCCTTTGAATTGGACTTTACTCAAAACTATTATGTAAACTCCTTCTACAGTCAAGCACATAAGCCTGTGTCATAGATGTCTAATATAGATTAGGCATCTTCTTTAATCTTATACAATCATCATATGAGATCCTAAGGAATATGGATTCCATCATTATCCTAGGTTTACCCTTACATGTTTTTTTTAGATTTCCATTCACATTAGTTAGGCACCCCAACTAGTTAGGTAGACTATGTTGACTCTACATTCCTGATCTAGCTAGTTCAACATATCCTTTCAAGTTTACCTTAGTTTTCCACATCATGATCTATATGATCTACCCCTATGATTTATATCTCTATTTAATTTCACTATATAATCTCATATTCAATGTTGGAGGCATATTTCTTGAAATACTATAGGTGGATGTCTAGGTGTGTGACTGTGAATGGAGATCTTTCACAAGCCCATGAGAAAGATGAGGGCTTTCGTATTGTGTTAGAGACCTATTTGACCTCTATTAAATCTCAATACCTATCCTTAAGATAGTCAAATTTATAATCTATGACCCCTCCTTGTAACTTGTAGGTTTAGTTATTTAATAATTTTGGGAAACCATTTGAAGGTTTGGCCTAAGTGATTTTGTAAACTTGGTCATAAATTATCAACAACATTCATACTTCGATAAACCCATTTTATCATAGTCCCATTATCTCCTCATGCTTTGGTATAACTTTTGACCCTACCTCCATGACTTAGGATTAGGCATAAAGGTTTAAAACTATGGATGGTGATGATACAGTCTTATAAAGTTATATGTTTGGAGACCAAGGCCTACTATGGAGTGGAATTAACTTGATAAGACCATGACATAGTAGATAACCTTTGAGAGGTTCCATATGGACTGTTGACTCTTGTTCAAGATCATCTATGGGGACCCTATACACTCATATTCATATAATCAACAAGGTAATACATTTTGAGTTAGTTAATCAGAAAAATGTAGGGAGAAATTGAAACCTAGTATTTCATGAATACCTGAAACAATGCTAATGAAGCTTAAACTTTGGTAAGGAGGTAAATGAAAGCATTGGGAGCTAGTTTATGGTTTATTATAATTTATAGCCCTAATGAGGCTTATTAATTCTCAAATAGGGACTCTTCCACATGAATACAACACCTCTACATGCTCCATAGTGTTCTAATTATCTTCAATAACCATCACCATGAAACACTCAGTTCATATTTGCACTAAATACCAACTACACAAGCATTCCCATTCGAAGCCTAGATCTTGAAGGAGTTAAAGGGTCATTCTATCATCATGTAAACCATCAAAGATGATAAAAATTGAATGGATATATTGAGAATCAATCATTACAATAAATAGACTATATTTGACACATATTATGTATCAAACTCTCCAAAATTCTAAGAACTATTGTCTTCAACCTATAACTATGACCATATGAAGATATTCTTTCTCCCACAAGCTCACACATACCAATTTTGGGTCATAAGTGAAGTGGTAAGACCTTGATGTCTTGTATAAGACATATAAAATCATAATTTTCCTCAAACATGTCATAAATACACTGAAACCATTCCAATATTGAACCTATGTAGATTCAGAAGACTAGTTTGACTACCTAGGTTATTAACCATTATTCATAAAACATGGATCATCATTCTGAAAAGTAATTTTAAGGATTATAAGGCCACTAGACCTCCTTCCTCTAGGTAAGAGCTTAGGTCACCATTTTATCTATCCTATTCATATTGAACAAGAACCTAAGAGGCCATCCAAGGCTACCAAGGAGGATGATAGAAAAGAGGGGTAAGTTTTTGAACTTTGTTTACTTTAAACTCATGTATTATCTCATTTGGTATCTACATTGAGTTCCCTCTTAATATCCATAATATTTTCTAACCATGACCATACTATATGGATCCATACAAGCTTGAAATCAAATATAAAACACCACTTTCCTACATTTTCTTAGTTTTTCAAATCTTGAAATTTTATTGGTGGATAGGAGGAAAATGAGGGGTAAAAATTCATTCAAAATAGGGAGTACATGTGGAGGGAAGGTGAGAATCCATTATTTCCCATGTGTGGGACCCTTTAATGGTGAATAAAAGTGTTTGAGTTATAAAAGGATAACCTTTTTCATATGAAACCATTATATAATGACATTGTGGTAATAATTAGAGCACTTTATATGTATTTTGCCTTTGATAAGGATTTAATGGTGACCTAATGGCTATAATAATGATATTTCCATGGTGTGAATACCCATTTAAAATTAATATACATGACCTCAACTAAAAATTCAATTAGATATTACCTTAATATCTTCTAAAAGACCTTAAAACATGTTAAATATTAAAGCAAGGTCACTACATTCTCTTTATACCAGATCTAACCCTTTGATTTTACCACACCTTTTAGGTTCTCAACGTGCTTAGGTGAATTCATAATAGGTTATGAACTAAAGCATTTGATTCATTTTCATTATGAGTGATTTTAGACCATTAAGAACACTTAAAGACTTTTTATGGATCCTTATACATTTATAACATAAATAGAACACTAGACAAACTCAAAAAGTGTAAGAATATGACCACGATGACACTTCTTGATAGTGGTATACTACTTGAACATGTTTCCCCTGAATTGATGACAAATAAACCCTTATTAAACTTACCTAAGACTTCAAAAGATACAAGAGGGTTGTTAAGGAAAGATATCAAGTGTTTATGACATAAGTTGACCCTTTTGAAGCCCAAGGGTAGAAAGAAGTTAACATCAATGGTGACTCTGAAGGATTGACCTACCTACTGGTCAAGAGGACCTAGGATGTCTTACATATCAGCCATGCTTAGATGAAAGAGTTATCTAACTGAGCTGACACTTCATGATTAATATATTGTAGACCTTAAGGATTTTAACAACTCACAAGACACACAAAAATAAATAAATAAATAAAAACACAACGAAGGCACTACATAATAAATAATAAGATAACCGAACAAGTAACTAATCTAAGTATGTACCACATCACATGGAATAAAGGAGACTTAAATAATACTTAATAAACGCTCCATTGATAGGGATAAGGAATTACTCACCATTCAATTTTGATAATTGAAAAGTATTGTGCTCTTTACAACTGGTAATAATGTATGGTCCACTTAATAGACTTTCAAATTTTGAGTGTTTACTTGGTTTAGCCCAATCCTCATCCACTTGAGCATAATGTCACCTTATTTCAAGGTCTTTGAATAAGATCTATTATCAAATGGTATCTTGACCTAATCTTTATGGGACCACATGGGCTACATAACATCATATCTTGTCTCTTTCAACTCCCTCAATTCATTCATCCTTACCTCCATGGCAACATTCTCCATTAGCTCAAGTTGGTGTGTGAGCTCCAAGGCTAGTAGTTCAAGTGATATGGGAAACCTTTCCTCCTTAACATAGACATGAAGGTATGGTGAATGTATATTATCCCTTTTGGGAATGATCCTATCTTCCTACAAGGCTATCCATAGCTTTTTTTGCCACTCCCTTTGATTATCCTCTATAGTTATCCTTATGATTTTAATTATATTCTTATTGGTGGAATTTTCAAGTCCATTACCCTTTGCATAGTATTTGTATGAATTTTTGAGGTAGATTCCATGGTTGAGAGCCCATTCAATCAGCCTTACACCACTAAAATCTATTGTATTATCTGATATGATGGTGGAGGGGATCCCAAATCTAGTTACCAGGCTATCATAAAACTCTAAAGTTGAACTCTCATTTGCTTCCTTAAGTGATACTACCTTTACCCACCTATTAAATTAGTATATAGAATTGAATACCCACTTATGGCCTACACTAGATGGAGGGTGAATCATACCTACAAATTCTAGGCCCCATTGCATGAAATGTTGCTCCACTTGGATAGGTTTGAGGGGAAAGATAAATAGTATTTGATTCCCTATGAACATTACACACTTTTGGCACCTCCTAACCCAAGCATGGGAGTACCTAAACAAACTTGGATAAAATTATCTTGATCTTATGATCCTTGATGTCATATTCTTGGATGTAAAGCTCCCCCCTATAGGCTCATCATGAAATAGGTATAGGATCTTGTCAACTTGGTCAATTTATACACTCCTCAAGAGCATGCTATCAATATCCCTTTTGAAAATAGATCCATCAATCAAGACATAAGGGATGTATTTCAGCTTGTATTAATTTCTTATTGTCTTATTTATGCCTTTAGGACATTCTCCCTTTTGAAGGAATATCATTGTGTCTTGAGTCCAAATGGAAGGAGATGTAGGTGTAGCTTCTTGGTGGTCACTTTTAATTTCTAATACCACTTATTTATCCTTTTTCACATCTGCTGCTAAGATTTCACATAGTCCCCTACATCTTACCAATTTTGTGACCTTCAATTCTATGTCATATTCCATGCCTTTGGTCACCCAAGTGGCTTTCTTTTCACTCAAGCCTCAGTTCATAATGAAGTCTTTGATGCTAGGGTGAACCACTAGGATAAAGATCCTATTATTAAACACCATGTGTATAAATGTTTTGAGACCTCTCATGACTAAAATCACATACTTTTCCACAAATTTATATATTTCTTCATTTCCCTCCAGTTATTGATTAAAAAAGGTTATCAATTGATCAACACCCTCACTATTGGTTTTGCATAAACATGGTAAAAATAATATCATTGGTTGAGAATGAATATAAGAAGAAGTCCCTTGAGAAATCAAGGTTGAGGAGGGTGGGTGCTTGGGAAATGGCCTATTTAATGGATTTAAAGCTACTTTTCCCTTTTCTAGTCCATATAAAATCCTTATGTTTATTGAAAGTGAAGGTTAGAGGCCTTACCAACTCTATAATCCTAAAGATGAATATCCTAATGAAGTTGATCTTACATTAAAAACTCTTTATTCCCTTCTTGTGCATGGGCAGAGATAGAGAAAGGATTGCACTTATCCTCTCTAGGTCTATATAAAGGCCTTATTTTAACACAATATGGTCTAGAAGTCTACCCTCATGGACTAAAAATTACATTTTTAGGATTCAAAGAGATCCCATACTTCCTATACCTATTAAATATCATCCTTAGGTGTTTCAATTGATCTTTGGCATCCTTATAAAAAACTATGATGTCATAAAGGTAGATGATAACCATCTCATTGATGAGTCCTTGTAAAGATACATCCATTACCATTTGGAAGGTTCCCTTACATTGGATAGCCCTAAGGGCATCTTCTTGTAAGCATAAATACCCTGATTGGTTGTGAATTAAGTCTTATTTTGGTCCTCCTCCTTCAAAAACACTTTATTATACCTTCATTAGCCATCAAGAAAGGAAAAATGATGTGAACCTATAACCTTTTGGAAAATTTGATCCATGGATGGCAAGGGGTAGTGGTCTCTCAATGACACCTTGTTGAGATCCCTAAAGTCTAAAAATAAACTTATTTACCTATTCTTATTCCTTATATGCACAAGCTTATCCACCCATAAATAATGTTTGATGGGGAACATTATGTTAGACTCAATGAGCTTGGTCAACTCTTTCTTGATGAAGATCTCAATCTTAAGGTTGACTAGTATTTACTTTTATCTCATAGGCTTGAACATAAATCCAATTATATGGTATACTAGGCCACATTAGGGTCAAAACCCTTGAAATCATTGTAATCCCAAGGAAATATCTTTGCAAATTCTTGACACAATTCAATGAAGGTTTCCTTTTCTTCCTTTCTATTTACTTTTCCTAGTTTGAGTATGTTTGAATATAGTGACCTTATCATAGTTCTCCTCTTTGCTTGAAATTCAAACCTTATCCTTTATTTATTTGTCATCCTCATTTAATATGTTTTCCAAGGTCACTAATCCCTTGTGTAGATTTTTTGTTTTCAATTGGACAATCTGGTCACCATACTATTATTACAATTTTCCTTAGTTTCTTGAGTAGAATTTTGCCTCCTACTACAAGAAACATGCTATTTATTTGACATTTTCAAAGATATTTATTAGGGATTGAATGTCTACAAACTACCTTGATTTGAGACTATTATTTCATGTCCTTAAACCCACTTGGAATGTCATAATGTGATCCTATGGATGCCAACCAATATACATGTTGATTGGCCTCTCTTGGGATTGAGAAAATGGTAAAGGCCTCAAAGTATTCTGAGAGGTCCTAGACCCTATGATTGTATTCCTTCAAGAGTGTGTTCTTGATAAAATTCTTCCCTCTCACCTAATTCACTACTAACTCACTATCTCCCATGACTTTTAGGATCTTAATGCCTCTATTTCTTTCCCATTGTAGACTATAAATGAGGGATTCATAGACTATTGTGTTGCATGTACAATTGCATTAGAACCTCATGGAAGAGAAGTACCTTTTATTGGAAGGAGATACAATCATGACACCTGCCCCACTTCTAGTCTTACACCTAGATCCATGAAGGACAAAATTCAACACTCCATCATGGTCTTGGCTTGGGTTAGTAAGAGCTAGTATGATATCCTCTTCCTCATGCATACAATATATCCCCAACCCTACTTCTTTAATGCTCTTAAATAGATCATTTGTATGGTTACATTATCCCCATTAATAAAAAATTAAGTCTGATATACCTTCAAGTGGTTCAATTGGCTTCTAATAATTGGGGTATTCATCTTCATCTATGATAGTAGAATTGACACTAGATAAATTAGGCATGTAGGGATATAAATGGAACCTAGATATAGGATTAAACATCATGGTAACCTTGGTTACATACATAGTTCTAAAGACCATATAAGACAATTAAAAAGAGATATTCCATCCTATCTTGGAAGTGACATCCCTAAATAAACACAAGGCAAAATAGTGTGGGAGATCAACCATTATAACATCTTGGGATATAGTGTAATTGGGACAAGTAGCTAAGACTATTTTCAAATACATGCGTACACAAATAATCTCAGTAGGAGACCCATATAGTTGTAATATCTCTTTAGAATTAGGTTCATACTTTAACCCCAACTTTCCTCTTAAAGACTTAAGCATGATAGATGTTCTAGTCCCGTTATTTACCATATAGTTTTATACTAAGGAGTAGAGGGACGTACTAGCCCCACTATATAGTTTTGTACTAGAATTAGGATTTAAGGTTATTATGAATTGATGGGAAGGGTAGATGGAGAAAAACATTTATTTGGTTAGTGTAATTTATGATTAGTTATCAGGGCATTGAGAAGCGTACCTACACTGAAAAGTGGCTAAGTTCTCTTGCATCATGAGATGGGTGAAAGTAATGGCATAAGAGGGAGTTGGCCATGTGTTTATAATAATTAACATTAATTAATTTTGTATTGAATTTATCTTAGGAAATCATTAACATCATTACACATTATTTTAGTTATTGGCATTGAGTTTTTACAACCCTTTTTTTAGATTTGTTTCTATAGTAAGATGGATACATAGATTCATGTATCGACCCACTTCTAACTAAGGAGTCATCTTGGTGTTTTCCAAGTAAATATTAAGAATAATAAGAAAAATTGAAATAGATATAAATGAATTATAGGTTACATAGAAGGAAACTCCAATTAGGGTTCACTTTAAGAGGCCATGACAAAAACCCCTTAGGTTTTCTTAGGTGAATCAAATTCACTCTATTGGAAAATTAGAGTGCATAGAGCATGTGGAAAATTGTTGTTTATTTTTTTGATGTTGTCATAAAAATAAAGGGTATAGGGTGACATTCAACTCGTGGGCATCATTATACTATTACACATTAATATGCTATTAGGCATCAAATTGGTGTCACATAGTAATATACTGGTACATGACACCATACTATCATGTGACATCATGTTGTCACATGAAATTATGCTATTACATGAAACCTTATTATTACATGACACCAAGCTATCATGTAATATTATATTATAACATGACACCATGCTATCATATGACACCATGTTGTCATGTGATACCATGTTATTGTAAGGCACCATACTACCACATGACACTATGTTATTACACAACACCATAATATTAGACAACAAAAATGTTGCTATTTGGTGGCATGGTGTTGTGTGACACCATGTTGTCACATGGCATGATTCTACTATACACCATGATGTTGTTGCACAATACTATTTTCCCCATGTCACCTTGCTCTCACATGACATGAAATTGTTGAATGGCATGATGCTATTGCCAGTCCTAAATGACACTAATTGGTTTATTTGGTTCCACATCTTGCTTATAAATAACACTAATAAAACTTCATTTTAACACTTTTCTTAATTTTTTCTCATCCTACTAGTTTCCACCTCAACCTTCCTACTTATAACTCAACCTACCTACTTCCTCTTACCTACTTCCAATGGCTTCCACATCCATGAAAACTTAGATTCAAGAAAGGGGGTATATAATTATGTTTTCAAAAATATATTATTCTTGGATTCCCTTCACATGTTGGATGAGCCTGAATCCTTTATTAATTGGATTGATCAATGATAACTTAGAGGTTTGATGCAAATGTCATAATATGATATGGCTAGTAATAAAAACCTACTATGATCTTTGGTTGGGTATTTTAACCATAATGAAATCCATTTATACATCCATTTTAACAAAAAAACCATATCATTTGGCACCTCTCCATTAGATATCCACAATTTAATAGGTCTTCCACATTGTAATGCAAGTCCTGTTAGCACCAGGATTGTGTTATCTAACGATGATAAATATTACTTGGATTCGATCTACAAAGTGTCCATTAACTATGTTGGTAAGTTTTGAATTTTTTTAATGATATTAACATTTCTTAATTATACTTGAATCATTTATTATAAATAGTTTGGTATCCTAATTCAATTGCATGTTTTACTTTTCTATTTTAATTACAGCTAGTTGAAATTGAAGGAGGATCCCCATTAAAAGTATCACCAATCCATTTCTCAAATCTACTATCCATTTATTTTAAGAAAGATTTATTTTTTATGGAATACCATCAAACATTCCCTTCTGGGATATCTACTATATTTTTCATTCTCTCTCGAGTGTTTTTTGTGACTGGTGCACCGCTATTTCCAACAGGATTAGGGAAAAAATGAGTTTTGCTTTCTCAAAGGGTAATTTCACCATTTCTTCTACTAACTACATTTTGGCCTTATACTTTAAGTCCTTATATGAAATCTAGAATACTACTATTCCCATTGCCCTTCATCCAAAAATTAAAGCTAATGTTTTATCTCTCGAGGAATATGAGGTAAGTCTAGTTTCCCAAGTCTCATTTTTTTTTATATATATAGTTAAAATTTTAAATTTTTTTGTCCTATTATTTGTTACAAGTGAGAGTTCATGTCTATGACATAATAAAATAGGCTGAAAGTAGAGGTCAACATTCTGTAAAGGGCTCTACTGATACCCAATCCATGGAGTCTTCCTTCAATTCCTTTCTAATTGTAAAATTCCCAAGAACTGATTCTATTTCATCTTCATTTACAAGTTCCCCCAAATCTCCTTTAATGTCTTTTTCTTGTTTTATTTAATGGAAAAAAATAATATTCATATTGGTTTTTTTTGGTATTTGACTCTCATATCATTATTGTTAAGGATTCTTCCACACAACACCATCAATGCTTCCCATTACAACTTTTTTTTCATTTAAAGTTTTTTTTAAAATAATTAGTTAATTAACTACATAGATTACTCATTTTACAGTTGCTTCTGAAACTA